>CAUYQV010014547.1:0-28085 GCA_963574575.1 Galagoides demidoff | reverse complement strand
CCTAAGTATTGGTCAATTTCCTTCAGATTTTCATATTCCTGAGAATAGAGTTTCTTGTAATATTCATTAAGGATTTTTTGAATTTCTGAGGAATCTATTGTCATTTCATCTTTGTCATTTCTGATTAATGAAATTAGAGATTTTACTCTTTGTTTTCCCTGGTTAAGTTAGCCAAAGATTTATCTATTTTATTGACCTTTTCAAAAAACCAACTTTTTGATTTATTGATCTGTTGTATAATTCCTTTGTTTTTAATTTCATTTAATTCTGCTCTAATTTTGGTTATTTCTTTTCTACTAATGGGTTTGGGATTGGAATGTTCTTCCTTTTCCAGTTGCTTGAGATGTCCTATTAAGTTGTTAACTTCCCCTTTCCGTTCTCTTGAGGAAGACTTGAAGTCCTATAAATTTCCCACTTAGGACTGCCTATGTGGTATCTCAGAGGTTCTGGTAATTTGTGTCTTCATTATCATTTTGTTCCAAAAATTTGGTAATTTCCTTCTTAATCTCATCTATGACCCAGCTATTGTTCAGCATAAGGTCATTTAATTTCCATGTTTTTGTATGAGTATGCAGATTCCTGTTGTTACTTTTATTCCATGATGGTCCGAGAAGATGCAAGGAATAATTTCTATTCTTTTAAATTTGCTGAGGTTAGACTTGTGACCTAAGATGTGATCAATTTTGGAGGATGTTCCATGGGCTGATGAGAAGAAGTTTATTCAGTTTTGTTTAATGTCTGTTAAATCCAGTTGTTGAATGGTTAAGTTTAAGTCTAAAATTTATTTGCTTAGTTTCTTATTGGAGGATCTATCCAACACTTCCAAAGGGGTGTTAAAATCTCCAACTATTATGGTGCTGGAGGAAATCAAGTTGCTCATGTCTATTTATTCTCTTATAAATTGAGGCACATTCTGGTTGGGTGCATAAATGTTAACTGAAATCTCATCATGTTGAGTGTTGCCCTTAACAAATACGAAGTGACCATCCTTATCTTTCCTTACTTTTTTTGGTTTAAAGCCTATTGTATCTGCAAATAAAATTGCCATACCTGCTTTTTTCCGATTTCCTTTCGCCTGAATTATAGATGACTATCCCTTCATCCTGAGTCTATATATATCTTTTAAGGTAAGACGAGATTCTTCTATGCAGCAGATATCTGGCCTGAGTTTTTATATCCAGTCAGCCAACCTGTGCCTCTTTAGAGGATAATTTAAATCATTCACATCAATTGAGAATATTGAATAGCCTGGTAGTATTTTGGGCATTGAGTTTTTTGAAAGTCCAGTGGACATTTTTAATCCTTTCACCACGGTGGAAGTTGGAATTTGATCAAAAGTTTCTGTGTGAGTTTACTTTGGTGGTAGAGGATTATGCTGGTCATTTTGGAGGATAGGTCTGAGAATGTCCTGGAGACCTGGTTTAGTTATGGCAAATTTCTTCAACATGTGAATGTCATTAAAGTATTTAATTTCTCCAACATAAATGAAACTCAGTTTTGCTGGACACAGGATCCTGGGTTGAAAGTTATTTTGTTTTAGGAGGTTAAAGGTCGAAGATCACCCTCTTCTAGCTTGAAAAGTTTCAGCAGAGAGATCTGCAGTCATTCTAATATTGTTCCTCTTGTAGGTTATGGTTTTCTTATGTCTGGCTACTTGTAGAATTTTGTCTTTTGTATTAAACTTTGTGAAGTTAATTATAATATGTCTGGGAAATGCTTTATTTGGATTGAGTTGTGTCTGGGTTCTTAAACTGCTATCTGAACTTCAGAATCTCTTGCCATGTTTGGAAAGTTCTCCTCAATTATCTCTTTGAGCAGAGCATCTGGGCCTTTCAAAGCAACCTCATTACCTGTAGGAATTCCTATAAAGTGAATATTAGTTTTCTTCAAATTGTCCCAGAGCTCTCTGAGAGAATGATTTGTTTTTGCTCTCCATTTCTCTTTCTCTTTAAGCATTTGGGAACATTCAAAAGCTTTGTCTTCAATGTCAAAAATCCTTTCTTCTGCCTGCTCCATTCTGTTACTGAGGGATTCTAATGTATTTTTCACATCTTTGAAGGCTGCAAGTTCTTGCCTCAATATGTCTTTCCAATCTTTGGTAATTTTGTCTTTGAATTCATTGAATTCTTGAGTCAACTTTTGAAATGCTCATTGAATTTCTAATTCCAACTTTATCTCCATTCTATTAATCTTACTTGCAATCCAAATTCTGAATTTGATTTCTGATATTTTTGATTTTTCCACTGATTCTACCCCATGATTATTTTTCACCGTTTGGCTAGATGAGTAAATAAGGTGAAATTGGATTGGGGGCTTCTGGAGTAATGATTAACTAGCCCTTTGTCCAAGATCTGGGACTGGTATCTGTACCTTTTCCCTTGGAGTTTTACAAAGGACCATATAGTACTATGGCCTGAGACACTAGGGACCTACTCGGTGTGGTGGGGCTAATTGGCTCTGTCTTGTGTTCAGCTGGTCTCTTACCAATCCTAGTGAATCAGTAACCCTGGGTTGAAGTCTTAGCTGTGCAGAAATACAAGCAACTAAGACATCCTATTCTCCATGGGCAACAACTGGAAAAGGAAAAATCAAACCTTCCCACAACAGCACAACGAGGGTACCACCTTGAATGGTCCTCAGGTGATTGGCACAGGTCAAGCGTTCCAAATTAATTGTCCTAGTCAGCACCCAGTCTCAAGTGGAAGAGTTCAAAATGTCTCCAGCAACTAGATAGCAGGGGTCTGCTGGCAGCTTGAGTATGATTCACTCTGGTACTCTGTGGAGTAAGAAGGGCCCACTCAACAAATGAATTAGTCCAGGAAGGTTGATTTCTCCTTTCCCACCTTGCACCTCTGTCACACTCAGTCACTGGTAACCCCACAGGGCTGTGACCTGTTCCCTCCAGTTAGCAGATGCACCAGGGTTTTCACCTGCCTGAGTCACTGGGAGATCTATGTCTCCTTGGCCAGGCTGCCACACTCTGCCACCAGCTGGCAAGGGGAGCCAAAGCCTATCTTGGGTGCTTAATGGAGGCTGGGGAGTTTCACTCCATTCCAGCCCTGCTCACAATTGATGTTGTTACCACTTATATTCTCTCAGAGTTTGTGTTTCTGTCCCAGTTAGATTCCCCTGCAGACCAGGCTCTATTTGAGATTGCAGAAACTGTGACTCAGCCGTACCCTGATCCATTGCCACCATGCCAATGCTCACAGAGCTGGCATCTCTGTCTCCACTGCACTCTGTGTTGGGGTGGGTGCAGTTTGACCTCACAAATGGCTCTCAGTTCCTGCCTTTCCCTGGGCTGATGTTGCTGCCACGCCTGCTTTTATTCCAGTTCTGCTCCCCTTGGGGCCAGTTGCATCTTGGGCTCACAAAATCAGCAGTTCTGACTCCACCCCACCCTGGGAGTATGCCACCTCTACACGTGAATATTCTATTCTCCATCTCTGCCGCACCCCATGAGGCATACCCTTTGCTCACAGAACCTGCGTTTCCATCCCAGACCTGTTCCACCTGTGGCCACCATTGGAACAGAGGCCTGACTCCCTCTGCTTGCTAAGAGAGGCAGGAAGTGTTTCTTCAAAACATCACCAGGGGTGTGAGCCCTATTGTTCCCACCTTGCCACTGCTGCACTGTGCCACAGGGCAGCATCTCTCCCTCCCTCGTATGGCTCCCTCACTCCACAGTCCCCACTTTACACTTGTGCCACTGATTCAGCACAGACTTGTAACAGCCCATGCCCTGTCCACACCTCTTGAGAAAGTGCCCAAGAGTCTGGACTCCATGGGGGGTAGGCTTCCAGACTACAAAGTGAGAGTGGAGGGGAGTGCTGGGCATTCAGAATTGCAGGTAGAGTATACGTTCAGTTTTATGCCTGGTGGGAGAGTGCCATAGCACACTAGTGGATCCTCTCTGGGGAAGGAGTTCTGGGTTTTAGAGGGTCTCTCCAGTGGGATAAAATAGGAGGAGATCTGAACTCTGCATGCTTGTTTGTATAAAGTATACTGTGAGCTGTTCTTATGGGGGAGGGGTCTTCCATCTGCTTGGTGATGGGTTTTGTACCTATTGTTTGTTTTCTTGGTGTCACAGCTTGCCTCAGCAGGGGTGATGTGTGCTCTTCAATCTTCTCTCTTGGCTCACTTGCTAAACTTTGTACTAGCTTACTTCCTAAACTTCTGTCCTTTAACTCTCCTTCTGGACAGGAGCCTCTGTATAATGCTGGCTCCAGTCAGCCTTCTTGCCTCCCCCCACCCCCGAGCTATTTTTCTTATAATTCCTTACTAAATAACAACTCCTAGCAACCACCACACATGATGATCTGTTTTGCAAATTCTCACACTGGAGAATGTGTACACAGTTATCAAGTACACATTCTGCCTCTCACATTATCAGAAGCCACAGTCTTTCCAAATGTGTTCCCACTGCAAATCTTGGGCTCTTTCTAGACACTGATATCTGCAAAAAAGAGAAGGGCATGGATAATCATTCACTGGCTCTTAAGTGAGCTATCACAGCTTGATGGTTAGAAACAGACATTTGTGGACTTATAAACATGGCATGTCCACAAAGGAAGAGGACTATGGGAAGCACTGGTCTAAAAATATAGATCTTGAAATCTCCATGCCAAAAAACCCCTCTTAACTTGTGTTTCTTCCAAAGTACTAATTCTCCCAAATAATTTATTGAGTAATATCTTCCCTTTCCCATTGGCACTTTTTAAAATAGACATTTCAGACATACTCAGATTCCCAAGGAATAAATCAACAAATAACCTATTGCCCAGGGCTAAAATTCACCAGCAGCTCACCTACCTGTGTCTAGTTCCCTACCCACTGTCCTTATCTATTATCCAGAACTTATTTTTAATCATTCGCATCTATTTCCTACTTTTACTTCATGTATTTTGACATTTTTAAAAAATCATTAGACATTTTGGAACGAACACCAATACAGAGAGAATAAACAATTAACCTATGTGCATCAAAAATGATCAATATATGGCTATTTTGGTTTTTTTATTTTCTGGGATTTTTGTTTTGTTTTGCTTCCTAGCTACTAGACCACTATAGAGAATTTATCCATTTTTGTCTTCAGTATACCCTCATACAATTTGGGGAAGAGATAATTTATTTCAATATTTTGCATACTATTAAATTTTATGCAAATAAGCATATACTTGGGCATTCTTCTGCATCACAGTGCTTTTGTTCAGTTTGTAAGATTTATCCTGATGTCCACAAATATGCCTAAGTAATTCACTTTATTATGATGCAGGATTCCCTTATATCTATATCCTACAACCTGATTATTTATCCACACTCCGGTTGACTAATACTTAAATGCTTCCAAATTCATGCAGTTACAAACAATGCTGCAATAAACATTTTTGAACACATTTTTCTTAAACTCCTGTGTGAGAATTTCTCTATGCCATAAATTTGGACATGAGGTAACTATGGCATGGGTCATATATATCTACAACTTTTCAAAGTATTGGCAGTTTGTTTTGAAAAATAGTTTGACCAACTTCTATTCTTACCACTGTGTATGAGGAGCCCTATGCTCCACATCTTTGCCAACAATTTTAATTGTTATTCAAAAACATTTTAACAATGTGATATGCATGATATTATATCTTCTGGGATTTTTACTGCATTTTTCTGATTATTAGTGAGGATGAGAAACCTTTATATAGATACTGAGCAATGGCATATCTTTTTAAATCTTCTTTCTTCATATATTTTGCCCATTTTTGTAATTAAATAAATTTTTATTGATACATAGGAGTGCTTTATATTTGCAGCTTTACTCTTTTGTCAGGTATACTAATTATAAATATCCTTCCAATTCTATAGATTATCTCTTTATGTTGTTTATGGTTTGTTTTGATTCACAGAAGTTTTTGTTCTCTTATAATTGAATTTATGCTTTGTGATATGTGCTTTGTGCATTCTTATATTGTTTGTTTTCTTTGCATATTTGAACTGGGAATTCTATTATCTTTTATTTTTGGCTTTTATTATTTTTTTAAATAATACAATATTTATACATATTTATGGGTACATGTGATTTTTTTTTATTTATTTAAAAAAAATAGAGACAGAGTCCCAGTATGATGTCCAGACTGGCCTCAAATTCATAGGTGCAGGTGATCCTCCCACCTGAGCCTCCTGAGTAGCAGGGACTACAAGTGCACCACCACACCCAGCTAAAAACAATATTTTTATACAGGTATATAATGAGTGACGATCAAATCAGGGCAATTAGCATATTTATCACCTCAAACATTTGTCATTTTGAGGTGAATTATAGTGTTCCTGAATTATACTTTTCAGAATTTTGGCTACAATTTTTCAAGCTGTTAGAATTTTATCATTTTTTATCTGTTATTGTAGATACTGATTCACCAACTTACGTTATCTTTATTGATTTCTATTTTGTTATTTTAAATTATCCTTCTCTAATTTTTTGTTTAATTGACTGTACTTTCATTCTCTGTTTCTTGTTTAAGAAGCATTAAGTAATAAATGGGACAGTTAATGAGTAGTGGTATCATTTTTCTTTATATTCTATAATTAAATTAGTTTAAATTTTTCTTTGACTTGGTTATTTAGAAGCACTTAAATTTCTATATTTTTTCTTTTTATTTCTTAGGTTTTCTTTTTTTCTGTTTGTTTGACAGAGTCTCATTTTATTTCTCTCAGTGGAGTGCTATGGCATCATAGCTCATGGTAACCTCAAATTCCTGGGCATAAGCAATCCTTTTGACACGGCCTCTCAAGTAGCTGGAACTACAGGTGCCCACCACAACACCTGGTTGTTTTTTAGAGACATTGTCTTGTTCTTGCTCAGGCTGATCTCAAACTCCTGAGCTCAAGCAACGCACCCACCTCAGCCTCCCAGAGTACTGGGATTACAGGCATGAGCCACCGCACCCAACAGGTTTTGTTATAAACAATTTTATTAGGGTTATCAAGTGTCATCTTCTTAATTTTGATTTGGGGGCAAAGGGATTTTTGTGGCCTAGGTAATGGCTTTTTCCTCCATTTTCAAAGTTTGGTCATAAGGAAATCTTGTTAAAGTACATATTTTATTCAAAATTATACTCTTTAAAGATCTCTAACTAAAACAAAAATTCAATTTGCAAATAAAAATCATCTTTTGGCACCCTGCTATAGCTCAGAAAAAACATACTTTGTTCCAAGAATGTTCACTAGTAATTGAATTGGCATCATATCACTTTTTATATTTGTGTCCAATATAATAAGACCTTGGTTCAAATCCTAGCTCTGCCACTTAGGCAGTAGCATGTGAATCTAGACAAGTCCTATGAGAATATATTCTCCAAAAAGTATTTTGTGGAAATTTTAATCCCCAAAGCAACAATGTTGGGACGTGGGACTTAATGGGGGATGCTTAGATTTCAAGGACTTCCTCCTCGCAAAAGGATTAACACCGATTATAAAAGGGCTTCAACTGCAACTGCAATCTCTTGCTCTCTCTCAGCCTCTCTTTGCCCCTGACAGCTGTAGCTCCTCAGTGTTGGAATTCTCATTCTCTAGAACTATGAAGCAACTAAATTTTTGTTCTTTACCAATTACACAGTCTCTGATAACTTTTATCACAAAACAAAAAAGACTAAGATAGCAAGTCCCTTAAATTCTGACCCCTTCATTTTCTTGTCAGTAAAATGAGGACAGTAAAAACACCTACTATGAGGGGGTCTCATGAGAATTAAATGAGTTTATGAATGCCATGTACAACATCTACCAATAATCAACACTGAAAACATTGGTTCTCCCTATTTCCATTACTTCGGGGAAGGTTTTTTTTCTTAACTTATTAGTGAGTCTCTGATGATTCATTGCTCACTCTGTCATGAGTATGCTTTTTCATTCCCCTCCCTGGGCTCTTGGGATGGCCACCGGGTCTTGTACATTAGTAGCTGAGGGGATTTTATATCTTCCCTGGTTTTGACAGAAAGAATAACTGCTGTTCTTATAGTAGTTATAAGCTGAAATTATATCTCCCAATTCCATGAAACATGGATTCTATGATTCTTCTTGAGCAAAATTATGGGTTGCACAGCCAGAGAATTTTACCATTTGCACATTTCACAAATTCTATCATGAGCATGACAGAGCTCCTCATTTTATGTACACAGTACACTTATAGATTATTGTAGAGATCATTTGTTTGCTCTAGCAATTTTTCACACTGAGGATGGCCAGCCACAGAACACTGGAAAGCTTCTTACATTTTGAGCTATGATAAAGAAACATGACTTGCTACTCAATAAATAAATAACTGAAAATTTCAAAACAACTAAGCAATTATGGAATATTTTGATTGACTATTCAGAAATGCATATTTTAGCAGAAATCTGAGTACATATTAATTACTTACAAATCACTCTTGATTTGTTGATTTCAATTTACAGAATAAGAAAGTTTTTTATTAAAGTACAGTAATTATATTCTTTATTTTTTGCTGAATCCGAAGTAAAAAATCAACATCACATTACTATGTATCTTTTTGTCAAAAGACAGTGCAGTTGTCTTTGAAAAACCCTAAATATTTTTATATATTTGGGAAGTATTCATCCAGCCATTTATATAAGATCTATAGAATGTCCCTTGCCATTCATCTTTTGTAGAGATATTCCTGTTAATATTAGCAATATTATTAATATTTATTATTAATATTATCAATAATATACATGCCAGTGAGTAGAAAAGGTCTTGTGGCAATAATTCTTTTGGCTAAGAGCATAGCCTGAATCTAAAAAGCAAATAATTTTAGAATATTCAAATAATCCTTATCAGCTATCATATTTTCATATTAAAATATGAAATTTGTAAGTTACTAAACACACAGATCATTAGAGATATCACTCTTACACTTAGTTACCTATCTGATTACCTGTCATAAAATCCTTCTTTCAACATAGTCTAAATTTTTGTCACATTAGGTTGTGAGGGTTCATTCTCATGAATGGATTAATGCTGATTACATAGTAATGATTACCACTTTCATTAATTGTGTACTTCATAGAATGATGCAAAACTTTGTACTAATGACTTACATAGATTAGCTAATATGCTTATCACAGTAATATTGTGAGTTACGGTATAATGTTTCTTATTAACTAAAAAAAATAGTTTCACAAGCTTATCAATACTGGAACTGGTTTTCAAATCTAATTTATGTTTTCTCTCATGACGAGATGGATCTTGAAATTTCCTACCCACTTTCCCTAATTCTACAACATTAAAACTACTTTTAACAAAAACTAAACTAACACCAAGAGTGGGATTGCATCTAAGAGAAGCTACAGTGTATAAGGCTTCAGACCTGTAATCTGGGGGCAGTAAGTACAAACTATAGGCTGGCAAGCCGGTAACAAAAGGTATTGCATGGAAAAAATGTTTATAAATCCATTACTAGTGAGTTATTAAAAAAAAGATTGTAGAGGAAGGAGAGGGGAGGATGGGTAGAAGAAGAGTAATTGGTGGGACCACACCTATGGTGCCTTTTACAAGGGTACATGTTAAATACTTTATCTTCACTGAAAAAAAAAGATTGTATACTAATCAAGGGTGTGGCATTAGGGAAAGTGGGCAAAAGGTTTTAAATGTTAATATGTATTGACTGTTCTTTTGGCTTTCTGCCATATCTGACATAAGACAAATATTTTAGGACTAGATACATCCAGTTTGCTCTAATAAAAGAAGTGCTCTCTGCTTTAGGCCAGAAATTTACATTGGCTGAGATTTTGAACATGTGACAATTTATGGAGTTGAAAAAGTACTTGGAAATTCTGACAATACAGTGACAATATGTTTTACAATCTCTCTAAATCCCTACCCCTCATAAAAACAGTCTGAATACGAAGAATAAGGCCCATGTGGTGGTTCATGCCTGTTATCCTAGTACTCTGGGAGGTCAAGGTGGGTTGCTTGAAGTCCGGAGGTCAAGACCAGCCTGAGCAAAAGTGAGACCCCCATCTCTACTAAAAATAGGAAAACTGAGGCAAGAGGATGGCTTGAGTCCAAGAGTTCGAGGTTGCTGTGAGCTTATGATGATGCCATGGCACTCTACCCAGTGTGACAAAGTGAGACTCTGTCTAAAAAAATAAAAAAATCAATAAATAATTAAAAATTGGGGGGGTGGGAAGAAAATTTCCCAGTCATCAGCTATATCAAAACTAGGCAACATGATACCACATGAATTTTCAAGCAAGTGTGTGGAAATAAGTCAACTAAAGGACTGATCTTATACCAGCATCTTTGCAGGAAGAAAAAAAAAAAAAAAGAAACAGAATATCTAATAGACCTGAACATGAAACTCCATATGGCCAACAGCTACTCTACTGTTTCAGGATGATTTGAGAAGAGAAGCTGAAATTTGGAGATGTTTCTGAAGGATCCAATTTGTGATTGAATACAGTGTTTACCAGACTTTTGGAAGAGTTTGAACTCTCAAAATAATCATTCAGATTTCTCTCTTAGAAAGTTTCCCAGTCAGAAAAAGCTGTTGGGAGGAAAATCTGAGTTGACTGGGATTATACAGACAAATCAATGAAACAGTCCAGAAAAATATGAAGTAAAGGAACCCCACCAGAAAATATCAGAAAGTAAGAGGCCATACTTTAGAATACTTCATGAAAATCACCAAAGAGTACTATAAAACTTTCTAAAAAGCCATAGAGACCTACCTCTTCCTTTTAAAAGTGTTAGAAAAATAATTTCTTGGAAAATTCAGCAAAATAAAAGCTTTCACAATGAAATCCCATACAAAATAACAAAATAAGACAAAAGCATAGTACTAAGTCTATAATTTTTAAAGCTTAGTACCAATGAAAATACCTAAGAACAGAGGAGAAAATTTAGAATGAATCCCAATTACGTATAAATTTAGTATTCAATAAAAGCAGAATCTCAAATTAGTGACAAAAATGTCCTTAAGGAAATATGATGGGAAAACATATAACTCAATAAATTTTAAATGAGTCAGAAATTCAATTATAGAAATTAAACCATCTAGACGCATACCAGAAGCAAGCTGGGGTAGATTCCTTTATATGCCTGGTATGAATAAATATTTCACAGTTTGACACAAAATTCAAAGATAATCAGGAGAATACATGTGATAAAACAATTTTAAAAAAATACATGACAAAAGAAAATAAGCAAAATAAAAAATGGTGTTGTTAGGAATATATTTGCAATACATATCATATACAAAGCATGAATATTGTTACTACATAAAGAGCTTCTAAACATGCAAAAAAAACCACCAACTACTTCATAGAAAGCTAAGCTAGAGAAATGAACTCACAGTTCTCAGTGAAAGAAATACAACTGGCTGTTAATTGCACAACCTTGCTTATAAAAAGAAAAATATGGCTTAAAACTACACTGATACCATTTTTCACAATATATTGGCAAATGACCAAAATTTTGACAACATATTCTCTTGGAAATGCTGTAGGGGAACTGGCACTCTCCTAAGTTGTTGATGGGAATGCAACCGATACATTAACACATGGAGGGAAATTTGGCAATATCTATGAAAAGTGAAAATGCACTTAACCTTCAACCCAGAAATTTTATATCTAGGAATTTATCTCAGAAATACACCAGAAATTTTCAAAAAGAGATATGTGTAAGGTACATATGCACCATATATACATATAGTTATCACAAGACTATTTTTAACAGCTAAAGACCTGAGACAAACTAAATGTCCATCAATAGAGGAATGATTAAGTAAACTCATGTATATCTACACCATGGAGAACTGTTTAGCTGTGAAAAAGCCTTAGGAATGGTCATATGCTTTTATGAAGTAATCTCTAGGATGTATTGTTAAGTGAAAAAGAAGGTAGATAAAAGCATGTCAGCACTTAAATGCTTATCTAACAAAGGAAGATATACACATTTATATAACACATTCCCACACAACCATATGTCCCTGTGTGTGTGGTCATAGTTATATTTTAAAAGCAAAGGATAAGCTATACAATTGGGATAAAAAAAGTTGACCTCTTTAGCATAGAGTAATTAATTAAACAGAGTAAAGAAGATAAGGAAAAAAAACTAGATTTGTGGCACTAGGCTTTGTTTATGATCTTTGCTAGCATAACTGTATATATACTCAATCTGAATCTAGCTGTTGTTTTAGTGCCTTGATAGTAGAGACTATTTACATCCATTTGAACTACAACACTTTTGTTGATCAATTTTCTTTTTGTGTTAACATGAATAGTATGGCCATTTAAGGGTATACTTATATGCGCAAGGGTCATCTGTAATGATTTTAGGATGAACACTCAAAACTCATTCATAGGATTTGATTATGGTCTAATGCCTTTGGAAAATGATGCGTCAGCACTGAGGAAAGAAACAGAAGATTGAAGGATTTTCTGGAAGTCCTAAAGATTTTCCTGAGGAACTAAGAAAGTTATCTGTAAGTAGGAGAACTATGGTGCGGTGATGAGTGAGACTCTAGGCATGCTTGCCAAGCATCTGCCAGAATACTTCCACTTCATTGTAATTTTGGGATTCTATATACGATTTTCTTATGATACCATGTACCTTTATATTAATTCAAATTTTTGGAAAATTTTTTTTATAGCACAGGATCCGGAGCTCATAAGACAATTTAAAACTATTCAATTAGAAAAGAAATTAGCATTATGTGTCATTCATTAAATCTACATAAGGCTATGTACTTTTATTTAATGTGCACTGCAATAAAATACAAATAGAATCAAGTTTTGCAAAAGGAAAAATTTTAGAATTCCCAGCTGAAGCCTAAGAGTAGAAATAAGCTCATGTCAAATGTCAACACAGATGTCACCAGACCTGAAATTGGCTCTGGTCTTCCTAGAAGTTAAAATAAACCAGATAACTTGTATATCTCTTATTTGCAGAAAGAAAGAAGGCAAATAATTGAACAAAGGATACAAAGTATTTTCTAGTACTATATTCTGAAAGAAATATGTTGGAAAATAAGCAGTATTTATCAGTTAGACTATAGTCCCAAGAATGCCCTTCAGCTACAAGTAATGCAAAACCAACTCATACTAGCTTAAACAATACAGCTAACCTTGAAAAAGACCATTTCCAGAAGCTTAGCAAACCTTTCTTAATGTCTTGGGCCAAATTGAGATATGCCAGCTTAGACCACTAAGTTCTAGAAGAGAAGGAAAAGTCAGCCACCCTAGTATTTGTGTACTGCATGGAATAGGGCTGAATATTATAACAAAACTGCTTTCTGTTAAAAAGGGGAAAGACATGTTGGATGCTGTCTTGGGCAAACCCTAATGACTGTTAATGATGATGTAATGGGAAATATACTCATCCTCAGCTGTACTACAATCACCAAGTGGATTCTGTGAAATCATTTTTTATTTGTCTTTGTTGGAAGTCAGGGTCTCATATGACAAGACAGCTCAGTCAAGGATAATGAGATTCAAATACGTAACCTGGTTATTTAACTTTATTCAAGTGTGATTGAACTGAGAAAGCCTACATGAGTAAACTGAGAGCACTTCCTCTTGACTACAGTTTTCCAACCCAAATGAAACTGAAGACCAGTAAACTGTTGGAATTCTATAATGTACATCCAAGAAGTTAGGAAACAAAAGATGAGAGAGAGAGTGGGAGTCACCATGCTACAAGACCCATGAAAATAAAGGGCAGGCTTCCGTGCAATGTTGTACATGACCCTACCTAATAGCACTTTTTAATTGTATTGATAAATGCTTAGGTTCTAGATAGAAAATTATCATAGGTTGCTTCTAATGATGAGTAATATGCATGCTAATATTCTGTAAAGATAGAGCCATAAGCATGAAAAACAGGCACAAGGAGGGTAGGGCTGTCAATCAATAATGACATTTTGTAGCTAAGGGGAAGACCAGCTTACTTCCTTACAGAACTAGACTACTGGAGTTCATACAGGGAAAACCCAGTTTTACCTAAGAACACCTTTTAGAAATAATGCTTGCCAGAGACCATACACTTCAACACTAGGGAACAGCACAGTATGTTTTTTCTTGGATGATTTTCAAAGGATGTGTTACCATAAAAGCACCACAGCCATAAGTAATCTCGATAACATCCTTGTGGAGAATTATAGCTAAACATCATAAGCCAGCAAAGTCAAAGCCAGGATAGCTTATTGACCCAATCTACTGACCATCTGGGTAACCAAATGAATAAATTTTCTAAATATGCAGACTTACTTAAAAGCAACCCATGTGACATTAGGAAATATCTGGCACAGACTGCGCTTTTAGTATTCTTACAGTTACTCCATGCACTTCTGTGACAGCAGTTACATGCTAGAATCATTTGTCTCTTTAGGCCACACTTGTTTCAAGCTGTTCAAGCTGTCATCACTTACTAGAAGTGCCTATACACAAAGTTTATCTAAGAAAGGAATCAGATCATTAAGTTATAATTTTAAAAAGAAGGGGGGGGTCAACTGGATTAACACTTGAAATTATTTTGGAATAACTAAGAATCTGTGTTAACCTCCTGCATCTTGGCCTATAGCCATTTTCCTGTCCACGGAATCAATGACAAGTGAAAAGTTAATGAAAGCTACCAAGAGACTTACATTGTTGAATTGTTCAGGATTGTATTCAGCTGCCTGTTACTGAAATCTGACAAACAATGGCTCAGACAAGTCAGGATTTTTTTTTTAATCTCACATAACAAGAAATAACATTGAAAACCATTTAGGGCTGATGCGCAAGGACCCAGGCTACTTCTACACAGAATATAGACAGGCTGTTATACTTCCAGGCATTACATCCATGTTTAATGAAAGAAGATGATGAAGTGGCAAAATCTTGCACTAATTTAATGTGGATGTATATGTACCTTGCAATCATACTTATAAACTAATTTGCCAGAAGGCCCACTTTTCTGTGAAGACCTCCATTTATATCACATTGGCTAGATTAAGGGAAAAAAAAACATGACCCTGCCACCCCCATCCTTAGCTTTAAGTAGTCTAAAGAGAGGAGTATCTTAAATGTAATACATTGTTTCCCTTCGAAAATTAGAATTGTGTTAATAAAAGTAGGGAGGAAATTGATATTGATTAGGCAATTAGAAATATCTGCCTCAATATTCTTAGATGATTTCTCTATAATATTTGAATGAGGCTAACTATAAAAATTCTAGAACAAACAAACCTAAAACCTACTTCCTTTCCACATTGTATGTTGGACGAAAAATATATCTCCTTATTCACTCAGGAACTGTTAGTGCATGCAAATTCTGACCAAGTGCTATATCAGAAGTTAATGACAAAAATGAGACCCACATATGCCTGCAAAGAGCTTACAGTCTGGCAGGTGAGAAAGACTTTGGCAAAAGAAAATGGCCAAGAAGGTTACGTATAGTGGCTGGTAATAACAATAGAAAACACGACGAATTTCAGCTGGGGAGATTAGAAAGCAGAGTGTTGGGAAGACTGCACTCCTGAGCTGGTCACAGAGCAGTATCTTGAAAGGAAGTAGGCATCTGCTTGGGGGATTTGCAAAATCACATAGCTGTAGACAAGTCTCCATAGTCCCACAGGACTCGACAAAACAAATTTCTTTTGTTGCACAAAGTTATGAGGGGATATAAAAATGAAACTCTTAAGAAGAAAGAAAAAATATTTGTGTAATGTAGTCAACCATCAAAATAAACTTTTTTGAAGATCAAAATCATATTAATTCCCCCAACTTGTTGCTTAAAGTGAAAGCCTCAAGAAATCTTAGATCTCTAAATGCTCCTGAGAATTAAAATAAAAAATGGCCACATTATTTTCCCTTACAGTAGTGATGGAATAGCACAGCATTAGCATGGAACAGGAGGTTCCCATGCTGCTAGCCTGGGGGCAAAGTACGGTGTATAATTCCATAGTTCATCTCTCCTAGCTATATTGCTAAATCCATCACTTCCTCTGGCTTCAAAGGCCAACACTGTCTCTATGGAGTACCTCCCAGCATCTTTATTACTTAACATTCCCATTTTCTTCAGTTCCAGATTGTTTTAGTGCCTGACTCAGTTCCTAGTAAAATGTTTTTGGGGGGACTTCTGTGTAATATGGAGATCATTGCTGGTAGGTGAAACCTTGAATATCTAGGTAAATGCATTTCTTTTGTTTTTTTCTGCACGACCACATATTTCTCATTTTGGCTGCCATTATAACTTCTAGTGGTCAATCAAACTAGTTAGTCTTTTATTTTTTTTTTAAATCATTAGGGTACTAGTGATAAAAAACTCATCCTTAAAGTTTCTGATAAAGAGAGAATAAAGGCTCTAGTTACAGAAGGGGTGAACTGGATGAAAACAATGATAAGGGATGCTGAGGTTTCCAGAAACCAGCAAAGTGGGAACCCACGGCTATACCTGGGGCTGAAAGGAAAAGGAACGGAGTGGCATGTCCAGGGGTCTGTAAGAAATGAAACTTAGAGAAGTCCCCAGAGCAGGACCTGTGAGTGCGGAAGGACACGGCTACGCCAAAGTCACGGCACAGAGAATGGAAGGACAAAGGGGAAGAAATGCCTTAACTTTCTTCTCTTCCCTCCCCCATCTTCTTGATTTTTTCATTTGATTGTCCTCCAGGAAAAACCAGGCAGGCAGCTTCCAGACACAGAGCAGGCAAGTGGAGGGAAGGGCTCTGCTGGGTGGCAGGCAAATTCAGAATAACCAGATAATCACCCTGAACTTTTTCACTTCGGCTTTCATCAAACTAAAAACAATTAAAAATAAAACCGGTTTATCTTTAAATTGTTTTTTCACATTCCAGAAAGCATCAAATACCAAATAATAAATTACACTTTTTCTTCTGCTTAAGATCAGGTATCCTGGAGCTTGTGAACTACAATAATGGGGGAAATGTAGTGATATTTGCTGAAATCTTTTTTAAAGACTTTGGGGAGGGGGGCTGGGTTTGAATTATGGTTTTATACATATTAGCTTATTATGAAGTTACTTTGCTTCTATAAAAATTAATACAAGCTACTTTACTTCTATGAACAGTTGTCCCATCTAACAAATGATACAAATTCATAGCGTAATCATGAAGAAGATAAATAAAATAATTTATATTAAGCAATTATCACACTGACTAGTACATTGTAAGCCCTTTGTAGATATGAACTATTATCTTTAGAAAGTATAAACATGGCTGTTTTAACCATATAGCTTTGGTTATAGGAATAATACCTATATTTTAAATTGTGAGAATTAAAGGAATAAATAAATGTAAAGCATGCAAGGAAGAAAAGCCAAAAGCTATTATTGTTGTTGTTATTACTTAAAATCATGCTTTAAGAATGTATTCATTGAAAATTTTTTTAAAAGTTCACATCGTTATGTGTTAAAAAGTAGATAAAAGAACATGAAGAGTATGGTCTTGCTTTTTTAAAAAACAAAATTGAGGTGCTCTGTTGCCCAGTGTAGAAGTTCAAATTATTTTAGCAAAATGACCACATTTAAAAATTACCAGCCATTAATAGCAGAATCAGCACACCACTACTATGGACTATGATTCTCTTTTGGAAAAGAAATCAGAATAGCCATTTAATTTTACTCGTTATAGAAAATAACCCTCATCATGGACTAGTTCACAGATCTTGAGAAGTTGCCCTTGGGGGATTCTCTGTTACAGACTCTGGTGGCTGGCTTTCAGAGCAAGGATGTCTCGTGCTCATTTAATTATCCATATTGGCATCATAATTCTCCTGTGATGTAGAATCTGCCTTAAGCCTTGGTTGAGAAGCATTCTGTGTATCTTTTAGGGAGAGATAGACTGAAGGAAGGTGGTGCAGAGTTAAGAACCACATGAAAACAAGAACAAGAGCTGTGGGGCAACACCTGTGGCTCAAAGAAATAGGGTGCCGGCTTCATATGCCAGAGGTGGCAGGTTCAAACACAGCCTCAGCCAAAAATTGTAAAAAAAAAAAAAAAAAAAGAACAAGAGCTATGAAAGTCTCCTAAACTTGAAGAAATTCAGTCTTTTTCCAGCTTAAAATATTTATGTTTTATGACTGAATGTGTACATTAAGTTAAAAATTGATAATTCAATGTAAATAATTTATTACCAGATTGATGTGATATATAAACATTTTAGAAACAAAAAGATTGACAGTCAGACATTAACAAAAGAACATCTAGAATAAAACACCAGCAATTTCAAAACACTGAAGACATTGATCTAATTGTCCAGAACAACATGAAGTTGAAAAAAGAGAGATCATGAAAAATAAGGCAAGGAATTTTTCATACTAAGAACTATATTTATTAATTGTATTTAAATGACTGCCTTTTTTAAAAAAATCTTTTCTGTCACCACTTCTTTTCAGACATAATCATGGCTTGCCTGGACCTCCTAAAACCCTTCAATGGCTTCCAATCACTCTTTGAATTGAACTGGAACTTCATGCCCTGACCTTGAAGACCCTACCTATCCCTGCTCCCATGTAACTTGAAAATCCATCTGCAAATCTCCTGCTCACTCTGGTCTAGTACTCTTGAATATGAGAAATTTTGCCCCACCTCAGGGACTTTTCACTTGTTCTTTCTTCCTATTCTGGTCCCAGTCCAGATGTCGCCTTTTCAGAGATGCTCCCTTGACCATCATTTCTAAAGTCCTTAATCATTTACTCTGTGTTTCAGATCATCAAATGAAATTCTATCTTTTATTTCTTTTTCTGCTCTTGGCCCTGCCTTGCTGGCCCAGGGAGAATCCCTGGCAGCTAAGAAACCCTGCTGACATGAGGAGTCAAATAAACTGGTGTAAACTGGCCAGCTTCCCACCCCCAACCTGTTCTCCCCATTATCCAAATCCAAGTCTGCTAGAACACAGCTTAAGAGCCCTGCCTAATGTGTATTCTGTTTGTTTTTAGAGGTATTACCTGACTGAAAATTAGCAAACAGATTCTTGAACAGTTCTGTGGTACTCAGGCCTCTCTGTGCTCATCCCCTCCCTCTCCTTAAACACACAAGGAAAATATACTGAAGTATGATAAATATATTTAAAAGACAAGGGATAACGTCAAAAAGGAAAAGATGTTACTTTTAAAAGAATCCAAGAGGTGATATTAAATGTAAAAAATGGGAAAATAAACAGAACTCAGTGACAGAGTACAATGTAGGATGAGTCCATGGACAAAGCAAATTGGAGGGATGGAGCATTATATTGAGAAGGGAAAGGAAAAGAGACAGAAAATAAAGAGCCATGGGAGACAAAAACAGAATTGCCAAATCTGAAAAATAATAGTCCTAGAGTACAGTAAAAGAACACATACTAGAATGAAATATTTCAAGAAATTCCCACATTCAAGAAAGACAAAAGACCTCAGATTGAAAATGCTCTCAGTGCCAAGAAAAAAGGAAAAAAGAATCACACACTCAGCTACAATATAGTAATATTTAAAAATATCAAAGAGGAAACTTAACAAAGAATAGATTATCTAAAAAGAACACAAATCATACTATCATACTGGCATTATACATTTCAGCACCAATACTAGATTAAAAGGGCAGTGGAATATGATTTTAGAATAAAATAACTTTGAAACTAGAATTTGATATGCAACCAAATTATCATTTACATGGAGGGTATAATAAAAATCTATTCTGGAAAGTGTCTTCAAAATATTGGCCACATAATAACCTACTTTAAAAATGCTCTTAGAGGAAATAATAAAATAAGAAGGGTAATAAGTACTGGATTTTGTTCTAAAGTATATAGGAAGAAAGGAAGATGAAATAATATCAAATTCCATGTCAACATTAATGCTGTCCAAGGAAGCTGAAGGAAAAAAATGTAATAGAAATTCCTAAAGTTCAGAATCAAAATTCTAGATGTGGGGTGAACAGAAATTAATGGATATAGGAATATGCTAAAATATATGTTTAATGGAGGGAGATATATAAGCATTCAGACACTTGAAGAATTAACATGTATGAATAAATGTGAATGATGTGGATGTGAGGCTTAAATTAAGGACCATTGCCATGAAAACAAAATATAATTTTAAGCCACGTAAAGAAACAACAGGCAGAATTTCAGGACAAATTGATGTGTCTTTAATTACAAATTTACATTTTAACATACCTTTCTTCAAAATCCCTAGATCAAACACTCAAAATATAAATAGCAAAAGCAAAGACCTGAATATATCTATTAATAAGCCAGGTTACTGAATAACATGAAATTGTATAATCAAGAAACAGAGACCATACTTATTGTATGTAAAAAGTTCATATATTAAGTCACTGGAAGGCTTCATTATATTCCAAAAATAAAAACCAAAAATTGTATAAAGCAGTAAGTATTAAATAAGTCCAATGATAGACAAAGATATTCCACCCATTAAAAGTTTTAAATCCTTATTGCTTTACAAGTAATTTCTTTCATCATTTCAGGAATATTTAACTCTTACTATATACAGGATGTTACATTTAAAAGGACAAGAAAAAAAGTTAGAGTTGCCTCACTAATTTTGTGAGTCTACTGAAATCTTTATTCCAAAACCAGATAAGGAAAATTAAAGAAAATAAAATTATAAACCCAGTTTACTTATAAATGTAAATGAGTTAAACAAAATAGCAATTTTATAAGAAAAATTTAAAATATGTTATAATCAGGATTAATTATCCTAAGAATTCAAAGATAGTTGAATAGCACAAATTTTAAAAATTTAATTTGCCACAATAACAACAAAAGGAAAAAAATACATCTTTATCACAAGGAATACAGAAAATTTATATGCTAATATTCAATATCAATTTGTAAATTTAAAAGAAAATCTATGGAAAATTTGAAATAAAATCAAATTTTCCTAACTTAGTAAAAGCTAACAAAAACTTTTTACAAATATTATTTTTAATAAAAAAAAATTAAGGCTGGGCAAGGATAGGAAACCTGAAGGGTTAAGGCCTTCAGTACAGCTTCAGCACAGCTTTTTGACTGAATCCAAATTTTACAGAACAAATCCTTTGATTTTTATTAATCCATTTTTGTTTATCTTTTATACATATAATTTATTTTGTTTTTAAAATCAATATACTGAAATTGTCAAATAATAAAATAACCTTGAATGAAATAATCCTCCCAGATTGACCAGCATAATTAGAACATTATTAATCCGTAAGGACAAAATTGATGGCTACTGTGCTCATGCTTTGTTCTAACTTCCCTCGCCAGACTGGCACCACTACCACAGAAAGCTGGTCAGAGAGAGTGTATGGGGTTGAGTGTGCCAGTCTGTTATCAGCTTTTGACAGTGGTACACTGTGTTTCTATTAGGAGTAGAATTTGTAAATAGATGCAGAACTCAACCATATTTTTTAATTGTTTGTTTAACAGTCCATCATGTCAAAGAAGACCAAGAACACTCCGAAGGAAGAAAACAGATTTTTAAATGAGGGTTGCAAATTGCAATATTATCTTCTTTCTGCTAAAGATAATTTGCTTTCTTTCTAATACTGCCATATCAACATTAAAGAAATCCAATGCTCATTAGCATTATAACACTCATCAGTAACACAAATATTTTAAATCAGAGGGAGAGGTACAAAAGGTTGTATGCAGAAATTAAAAAGATGAACAGCAAAAGCAAAGATTATTCTCTCAAGCAACATTAAGACCTGCAAATAATGCCACTGAAGCAAATTATAAAGAAGTTCATACACTTGGGAGTGGGGTGGGGTGGGAAGCCATTCAGTGATGTAGAAATTATGGAAGAACGCATCATTGAGTTGTAGAATGCTTAGACCCTGATAACAACTCAGAGTGCAAACAACTGCCTCTTTCAAGGAGAACCATAACTGATAGCTTGAATTAGCCTTCAACTTAACAGTAACTTCATATAACACTTCAAAAGGAAAATATGGAGGTCAGACAATTAAGTCTGTGAACTCATCCTAGAAAAAGCGCGACATACTTCATTGCTGAATATCACTAGTCATCTTTGAAGTACTCCCCTTGGGCAGCAATGTACCAAGGCCAATACCGAGGCACACTTTTTCTAATATGAGTTTGAGAACAAATTGTCAGATCTTGTATGACAACAGCTTTAATAGCTATTCTGGAAAGAGAGTTCCAAAATTGCTTTAAAGGGTGGACTAGGCCCTAGGGTCAGTGCATAGCTTCCCAAGGGGAGTACTTTGAAGGTGACTATAATGATATTCAACAATGAATAATGGAACACATTTCCTAGGATGAGTTCACAAACTTAATTGTCTGACCTCACATATATTATTCCGTTGCTTAGGATGAATTTATTCATGCTACTGATTAGGGGTGCAGGTTTTATACTTCATGGGTCATAAAGGAAGACTTTCCTTGCTACAAAGAGTTGATCGCTTTGGGCACTCTTTCAAACAGAATGAGAAAATACACATCTTCAACAAATGTGGAAAAGTTGGACTAAATTTGGCAAATGAAGTAAGTGTATGTACAGATGGCGCACCTTCCATGACAGGAAACCATAAAGGGTTTATGTCACAAATAAAAAAAGTTTCAACAGATCCAGATGTTCTCATTTCTTTAGTATCTCACATCAGCAAAATCTCTGTGCTAGAGCTACTATTTTAACTAACACTTTGCAACAAGTTCTAAGTACCACCAACTAAACATTCCTTCAAATCTAACATGCATGCTCAGTTTTGTAATATACTGAAGTTGAACCATGAGGTATTCAGTGTGGATTTGCCTATCGTTCTAAAAATGCATAGGCAATCACAGGAATGGTTGTTTGCAAAATTTTATCTCTGAGAGAACAGATAGTTAAATTTATGAAGCACAGAATCAGCAATTTGAACTATTGAAAGCGGACATCTATAAGAATGCCTCATTTCTGTGTGATATCATGTCAAATCAACAACTTGAATATTTCCTCACAAGGTAAAACTAAGTCTATATGTGGCAAAAGATCCAAGCATTGCAAAAAAAAAAAAAAAAAGACTTTTTTCTAAATATTTCTTCAAAAAGTAATTTTGGCAAACCATTTTCCCAAGTGAGCAAGGGTCATTGATGAACATTATAATATGTGTACATATATGCAAATAAATCACTTGAAGAATGCACAGCTCTTATGGACGTATTAACTGGTAAATACAAGAAAAGTTACTGACTTTGAGAATCATGATATCACATTGAAATTAGTGTTTTAGCCTCACCTAGTTGATATCACCAACGCTCCCGAAGAACTACAGATGAAACTGGATGAACTCTCAGTAGATAACACTTTGAAGTCATTGACATTAAGAAAGATCTGATTGAAAATATGAGAAAACACATGAGTAGCCTTTGGCAACATTCTCAAAAAAACACTTTCTTGGTTTTCAGCCACTTAACTGCTGCAAATGTACATTATCCTACATAACCCAAATCGAGATTCCTTTTTTTTTGAGACAGAGTCTGGCTTTATCCCCCTCAGTAAAGTGTTGTGGCATCACAGCTCACAGCAACCTCCAACTCTTGGGCTTAGGCGATTCTCTTGCCTCAGCCTCCTCAATAGCTGGGACTATAGGCGCCTGCCAGAATGCCTGGCTATTTTTTTGTTACAGTTTGGCGGGGGCCAGGTTTGAACCCACCACCCTACGTATATGGGACCATCGCCCTATTCACTGAGCAACAAGCACCACCCAAATCAAGATTCCTTTAAAGTCACAAATGACTGACACCATCTAGAGGATGAAAATGTGAACCTCTATGCTGCAAACAAAAATTCAATTGTTTTCCAACAAAATGCAGACACAACAAAATCACTAACAGGTCAGTTAATTTTAAAGTTAATAAATACTTTTCATTTTCTGAAATTATTAATTACATAGTGGTTGGACTTTTATAAAATAATTTACTTTTTAAGTATATCTAATTGAAGTTTCTTGAAAGCAACCTTATTTGATTATAGCTAAATTACTGTGACCTTTCAACATGAACAGGCTCCCTATTTCCAGTCTTTGTAAGACAAGAATACGTCTTTCAAAAGGACCCACGTGGAAGACTTCCCTCTTGGGTCTTCCCCTTTGCCAGAAGCTCTGGTGCTTTTTACTCCTTCTGTATTCCTTTCTGTCTAACAAAATCCTGTCTTACCACTGGGGGGAAAAAGAATATCTCTCTTAGTGGTACTGTCAACATAATATTGGGGGTTCTAGTCAACACTAAAAGAAAAAGAAAATAAATTACATGTAAGGAATGACATAAACTGAAAAAATACATATAATCAATAAACTATTATAAATGATTGGAACACAGCAAAGTAGCTGAATATAAGATCAACTTACAAAAAAAGAACATTTCTCTGTACCAGAAATAACAAATAGAAAATAGATGTAAAAATACATCTTCCACAATAGCAAGAAAAAGCATGATTAACTTAATACAAATGAACAAAATCTTTGATAAATTATATATATATATGTACATACCTTATGATCTAGTAATCCCACAACTAAGGAATTTATCCTAAATATAACCTCAAGTATAACAAGCTCTTACAGCATATTTATCACAGTATATCTTATGTTGACAGAAAGCCAAAATCAATTAAAGTATTCTTCAATGGGGATTCGAAGATACCTATAGAATTCAAAACAGCATTAGAAGCAGCCAGTGTATGTGCACCCACTATAGGGAAAAATGTTAAAAGTGTAATGCTGAGTGAAAAAATAAGGAACAGAATGAAGTCTTTACTACAATATCATCTATGTAAACTTAATGTTTTTCTTATTGTTTTGTTTTGCAAAATAATACATAGGTGTGGGCAAGGGGTGAGTGTGAGGAACGGAGCCAAAAGGAGATAAAAATGTGAATAAAATACTGTCGTATGCAGCATAATGTTTCAGTTAATAATAGACCATGAATATGAAGCCAGTAGATGATCTGATCTAATACATACTCACATAAGAGAAAAGTTCAAATCAATTCAAGGTGGGGGAGGGGAATGAAGAAGCAGAGAGAGGGGAGGTGGGAAGGGGATAGGGGTTAAGGTGTATGCCACACATCTTGATGGTGGGACACAATTATGTAAGAGACTTTACCTAACAAATGCAATCAGTGTAACCCAATTCTTTGTACCACAATGATACTGAAACAATAAAAAAAAAAAAATGGACCATGTATGCAATGGTAGTCCCATAAGATTTTAATGCCTTATATTTACTGTGCGTTTTCTATGCTTAAATATACTTACTATTGTGTCACAATTGCCTACAGGATTGTAGGCCAGGAGCAGTAGGTTATACCAAATAGCCTACGTGTGTAGCAGGCTGTGCTGTTTAGGTTTGTGTAAGTATCCTCATGACGATATTTACAGAAAGAAAAAATTGCCTAAGAATGCATTTCTCGATGTTCCCTGTCACTGAGCGACACATGACTGTAATAACAAGGAAAGAGTGTGGCATGGACAAATAAAGGGATAGTGCCACAAGCTCAGAGCTGTAGCAGCCAATCCTTGGTACCAGCTGTCCAGAAACATAAGTAAAATAAGGTCACCTTGTTCTATCTCCTTAAACAACTATATCCAGAGGCCCTGCCACAATGGCAGCAAAGGGGAGTGAAATGGTTAAGGATGGCCTGCCCTGCAGCCAGACCCATAAGATAAATGAGGTGAGGAAGTGGCGCCATTGGTTCTGTGCTGTGTCCATCTTTCTTGCACCAGAGCAAACAAGACAGCAACACATTGATTTACAGTAAAAGGGCCTATCTTTGCAACCAGAAGGGTCAGAAACTTCTTCTGCTTTTTGATGAAAGCAAATCACTCTTTTAAGAAAGTCCTTGAACACCTAAAGAGAGGCTTTGAAAAATGAGTTGATAAAATAAGTGGGTTCTTTACATGTCTCCTCAAAGAGCATGATAACTTTTAGCTTTATAGTAGCCATATTTCCTACCTTACCTGGTTCCTCAGCAATGCAGGTGAATAAGGACTTTACTGGGGACAATCCTGAGATAGGGAGCGTCAACAATAACCTGTGTAACTAGTCTGAGTTTCCTTAAAGCATATGAATAATACATAGCATCATTATCATGCCCTAGCGAAAGATAAGGGATGGGGTTTGCCCATGGAGAGATGAAAGTAGGAACTTCAGATTGAATCCCAGAGGTGCTGGCATTTAGGGAAATGAAGCATATTATATCCAGCAAATAACTCTTGTTTGCTGCCAAAGTGCCAATTTAAGGTTTGTGTAGCACAATAACCACTTTGCCACCTGAACATCAAAAGGAAATAACCTCTCTGTCTGGGACTTCTTCAACTGTTTCCAGTTAGTTTGTTTTGGCTGGCTCTAAGAATTTTGCTCTATTCCTGAACCCCATCTTGGGAAAAAAATATTTGCTTTTAATTTCTTTAGCAAGAAGTCAGTAGTTAAGCTCAATGGGAAAAAAGAAAGCATGATGTCTAGACTTTAGCAAGGTTTCCAAACTTATTTCTTTGGAAATCTATAATGACATTATTAATCTCACTGATAAAGGCATGATATCCATGGGAATCAAAAGCATAATTTTAAGGAATACAAAGTATTCTAGCAAAATAGTCCCCAGGGCATAGATTCAATATACTAGGAATCATAAAATGCAAGTATTTGACTTTTTCTACTCTTCAATATTTTTATACTGTAAAAATAGTTTAATTCAACTCATAGTCACTGAGGATCTAATATTTCTAGGTACTCTCTGTGCTACAAAATATTACTATGCTTTGACTTCTGCTCTTTAGGAACCACAAACATCAAACCTTAAAGAAGATATATATACTAATCATTATATTGCAATGTATCATGTGGAAAATAACAGTAGAAATCTAGAGAGAGTAACATGGACCTCATAGAAGAGGAAGGAGTTTATTTCTGACAAGCAAACTGAACATACTCCATGGAGAAAATGACATCTGAGCAGGGCATTTGTGGATATATAGAATTTGGGTAGGCAGATGTGTCAGTGCAATTACTCCAGGCAGTATACACAAGGTAAGGAAAAGAGATTGCACAATGGTCTCATCGAAAATCTGGAGAAGTTTATTTCTCAGGCCATGATAACATGAGGCCTGGTTGCGAAAGGCTTGGCTTTGACACAAGGAAGCTTGAGTCAATTCTGTGGACAATGCCCAGGCTGCCAAATTACTTGAGCAGGGTATGCTTAATAGATAGAATATGACTATTATTTGGGTAAGAGTGTGAAGGATAAATTTCAGGGAAGAGAATGGATCCATGGTAACTGATTAGAAACATCACAGAAGTGGAAGGGAAGAATAGAGGGAATGGAAAAGAAGAATGACCTTCTAGGGTCATCACAGAGGCTGGGTTGCAGGGGTGGCTCACACCTGTAATCCTAGCACTCTGAGAGGCCAAGGTGGGTGGATTGTCTGAGCACATGCATGAGTTTGAGACCAGCCTGGGCAAGAGGATCACCTGGGCCCAAGAGTTTGAGGTTGCTATGAGCTATGATGCCACAGCACTCTACCCAGAGCAACGATGAAGAGGGGTCATCATAGACACATCATTTTATAGTCGTATGCTAAGAGATGTATTAACACATTTTTTTCTCTTAGGTTTTTTCTTTACATATTTTTCCCCCTACTCAGCCACAGGCAGATATTTGACTTTAGGAATAATTAGGTTTATAATGGTGGGAGTAAATAGAGAAATGAAAAGACAGTGTTGAGCCCTTAAACCACTAAAAGAGAATTTTGATAATGTTCTCAAAGACTGGCTCTGTTACGCCAAGACTATTTCTTACAACAGATAAAGGGGATGAAACCCAGAGAGTACGATCACTTCTGTATGAGACTGTTATAAACTTCCAGAAACTGCTTTAACCAGAAAAGTATAAATATTTTTAATTGGCAATTTTAAGTACTTCCAACATCCACTCTTATCCACCACTGTCACCAGGATCAGCACATTCCTTTTTTTTTTTTTTGAGACGGAGCCTCAAGCTATCCCCCTGGGTAGAGTGCCATGGCATCACAGCTCATAGCAACCTCCAACTCCTGGGCTCAAACGAGTCTCCTGCCTCCGCCTCCCAAGTAGCTGGGACCACAGGCACCTGCCACAACGCC
>CAUYQV010014546.1:0-12305 GCA_963574575.1 Galagoides demidoff | reverse complement strand
CCAAACAACAATGATGGCTGCAACCAAAAAATGGCCGGGCGTTGTGGCGGGCGCCTGTGGTCCCAGCTACTTGGGAGGCAAAGGCAGGAGACTCGCTTGAGCCCAGGAGTTGGAGGTTGCTATGAGCTGTGATGCCATGGCACTCTACCCAGAGGGATAGCTTGAGGCTCCGTCTCAAAAAAAAAAAAAAAAAATGAAGTATACAAGAGGATGTTCATAGGTTATATGCTAATACTATGCCATTTTATATAAGAAACTTGAACATCCCAGGATTTTGGTATCCACTGGGGGCAGAGGAGGGTCCTGAAACCAATCCCCCACAGATACCAAAGGACAACCCTACCAGCTCAGCCTGTTCTTCATTTTAACAATTTTGCAAGCCATAATAATAATCTCAAAATTGGATATATCCTACTCAGCCTACCAGAGAACCACAATTTCAACTCAATACCAAGTCTGCTATTTCTCATCTGAGTTGAACTTCTGAGTCTGTTTTGCAGTTAAAAGAAAAACCTAACATTGAGACCAACTAAAGCAGCAGTTCTCAACCTGTGGGTCGTGACCCACAGCAACTGTATGAAAGGGCTGCAGCATTAGGAAGGTTGAGAACCACTGATCTAAAGATAAAGAGAAAATGTTAAGAAACAAGAAGAGGGGGCGGTGCCTGTGGCTCAGTGAGTAGGGCGCCAGCCCCATATACCAAGGGTGGCAGGTTCAAACCCGGCCCTGGCCAAACTACAACAACAAAAAAAGCCAGGTGTGGTGACGGGCACCTGTGGTCCCAGATACTCAGGAGGCTGAGATAGGAGAATCGCCTAAGCCCAAAAACTAGAGGTTGCTGTGAGCTGTGACGCTACAGCACTCTACCGAGGGCGACAAAGTGAGACTCTGTCTCAAAAAAAGAAAGAAGAAAGAAAAAAACAAGAAGAGGAGAGAGCTGGTGGGAGGAAGGGTACACATGATAAAGAAACCAGCTGCCTGGGTGTCAAAAATGATAACAGTTGGGAGAAAGTAACCAGGCTGACAAGAAGAACTAATCTTTTAAACAAAAATATCATTCATCAACCATAGACTTCAGAATTATAAGGATCTGCTATCCATTAAATAGAACTCTTGACTTTCTCTGCTCAATGCTGCTGAGGCTTAACCCTCCTGACTGCTCAGATGTCAGGGTCACTAAAGTCTTACTTCTAGTGACTACAGCTTCGTTCTTTGTTCTTCCCAACTCTAACAGTATAACTTCCTCTGAAATCCCTCCTAACCAGAAGTTTACAGCAGTGTGTTTCCCTATGGGAGTTCAACCTGGCTTCCTGGCCTGACACTGCTATCCTGAAAACTAATTCCAAACTCTGGTCAACAGTTCCAAAGAGCACTCTCTACTGGAATAAGAAAATCCCAACCAGCTTGAGCAAGAGCAAGAGCAAGACCCTGGCTCTATAAAAAAAAAAAAAAAAAACAGAAAAGTTAGCTGGGTGTAGTGGTGTGCACCTGCATCCCCAGCTTCTTAGAGAACTGAGGCAGGAGGATGGCTTGAGTTCAAAGACAAAGTGAGCTATGATGAGACCACTGCACTCCAGCCTGGGCAACAGAGCAAGCTTCTGTCTCAAAAAAAGAAGAAGAAAAAGAAAAAGAAAATAAAATTCTCAATTAATCTAGTAGGTTACCTACTTCTTGCCTCAAAATGTTTTGCCCTCAGACTTGCTTAATAAGTAGATTTTCTTTGGCAAATATGAAGAACAATTACCATCGGATTACATTCAACTCATTTACTGGCCTCCAAATGTAGACTGATTTGAATTTTGGGCATGTATTTCTTGTTTCTTTTCTTAAAGCAAATAAGTATCACACATAGATAACACAAACAAGATTCTCCACTCTCCTATAAGCCTCCTCTGCTCTTTAGAACCTGCTACAATTTCTTTTCTTTCTTTTTTGAGACAGAGTCTCAAGCTGTCACCCTGGGTAGAGTGCCGTGGTGTCACAGCTCACAGCAACCTCCAAATCTTGGGGTTAGGCGATTCTCTTGCCTCAGCCTCCCAAGTAGCTGGGACTACAAGTGCCTGCCATAACAACCAGCTATTTTTTTGGTTGCAGTTATCACTATTGTTTGGCAGGCCCAGACTGGATTTGAACCCCCCAGCTCCAGTGTATGTGGCTGGTGCCCTAGCGGCTTGTAGGCGCTGAGCCAGAACCTGTTAAAATTTTAATAATTAACTTGTAGTCTTCTCCTTTTATTACCTAGTTTTAACAGACACCAGATGAGTAAAGCCAAAACAAAAAACCCATTCAAAATGACCTGCCAGCAATAGCACAAGGACAGTAAGAACCCCAATTTCTCCATCTCTATCTTTACAGGAAACTTTGGTGTTTATATGAAAAAGTATAAATTACTCTGACCTTAAGTTAAAAGTGGAGGAGGAGTTAGGCAATAAATATATTTCTGTCATTCCTAGCCAATTGTTTCAGGTTCCATTCTGATTTCATTAAAATATACTTTACAACATATGTGGAGTAGAACCCCTGTAAGTTGACCACCCAAGGGACTATAACAAACTGGTCAACACATCCAGGTAGCCAACATAAGGAACTAAGCCTATGGTGCTGATACAAACATAGGGTGCATGTCCAGTCTATGAAAATTAAGTCAATTTAAGGAGGGGGTCAATGTAGGGAGGAGGTCAATTATGGAGGTTCTACTCTATGTTGTTTCATTGTATCCCTAATATTCCTGATTATACCTAGAGGGCTCTTCTTTGTATTTCCAGAGGCCAATTAATATTTTTTATTTTGAAGACAGGGGTCTCATTTTATTACTCAGACCAGTCACACTCCTGGTCTTAAGAGAGCCTCACACTCAAGTACCTGGGACTAAAGGTGTGAGCCACCCAGCCCAGTCATGGTCTAGGTCTTCTAACCCCTTTATTCCGCCCATTCAAATGCCCTGCCTTCCCTTCTAAAACATTTTATTCAAAGCACAGAGACTGGCTTCGGTGCCTGTGGCTCAATCAGCTAAGGCGCCAGCCACATACACCTAAGGTGGCGGGTTCAAATCCCCAGCCTGGGCCCGCCAAACAATGATGGCTACAACCAAAAAATGGCAGGGCGTTGTGGTAGGCGCCTGTGGTCCCAGCTACTTGGGAGGCGGAGGCAGGAGACTCGCTTGAGCCCAGGAGTTGGAGGTTGCTATGAGCTGTGATGCCATGGCACTCTACCCAGGGGGATAGCTTGAGGCTCTGTCTCACAAAAAAAAAAAAAAAAGAAAATGGAATTTGAGGAACACAAAGTATATCTCAGATTTCCTATTACTTCAGATACTAATTTCTATGGTAAATTTATTTATCCACATCTGTGTCTACATACAACCACAACCCATCATTATGGATGTATATGCACATATATATCAATACATAAACATACACCGATATACATATTAATATACACACATGTTATTCATGTTTGGGTATATATGTCACGTATATTTTGCACATATATCTTCTCCTTGTGGCTAGTTTTTAATGCTTATCTTTCTGTCCATCTCACACTTACTTTTTTTTTTTTTTTGAGACAGAACCTCAAGCTGTCCCCCTGGGTAGAGTGCTGTGGCATCACCACTCATAGCAACCTCCAACTCCTGAGCTCAAGCGAGTCTCCTGCCTCAGCCTCCCAAGTAGCTGGGACCACAGGCGCCCACCACAACACCAGGCTGTATTTTGGTTGCAGCCATCATTGTTGTTTGGTGGGTCTGGGTTGGATTCGATCCCACCACCTTAGGTGAATATGGCTGGCACCTTAGCCACTTGAGCCACAGGCGTCAAGCCCACACTTACTTCCTTTCTTCATTTTGCTCCCATGATTCTCATTTTTCCCTTTTCTTATCCCATAGCCTGGTCTCTATTACTGTGCAAGCCAACTCCTTCCTGTGCATATAATTTGCTTACATTTTGGTGACTGATCAGAATGAATTCCTTTATTCTCAGATTACAGTACCCAGATTTTCCATTCCTCACCCACTCCTAGGCTGTGTAACTTAGGTGACGATAACAGTCTCTGATGTTGGTTGCCCAATGTAGCTTCCTCAAGCAATGCAATCCATTCCAAGACTACCATGATGGCCTCAGGTTGGGTTTGTGAAATGCATTTGTCCTTCAAAACAATCAGGGAAGGCTCACAGACCCTCTAGGAAAGACATATTTTTTTTCTACTAAGTTTCTTAAGCTGGTTTTAAATTAGCCTTGAATAGGCTCGGCGCCTGTGGCTCAATTGGCTAAGGCACCAGCCACGTACACCTAAGGTGGCGGGTTCGAATCCCCAACCTGGGCCTGCCAAACAACAATGATGGCTGCAACCAAAAAATGTCCGGGCATTGTGGCAGGTGCCTGTGGTACCAGTTACTTGGGAGGCTGAGGCAGGAGACTTGCTTGAGCCCAGAAGTTGGAGGTTGCTATGAGCTGTGATGCCATGGCACTCTACCCAGGGGGATAGCTTGAGGCTCTGTCTCAAAAAAAAAAAAAAAATTAGCCTTGAATAACTGGTGACCATCTTTGCCACAACATGAGAATAGCATGACTAAGAATAGAGACACTAAGAGAGAGATGAAAATGGATTTTTAACAGTATAGTTAAGTGCTTGGATCTAAAATGCTTTTGGTTATAGACAATTTAGTCATGTAAGGCAAAAACACCTCCTGTCCTGCCTCCGCCTACCCGGTGATTCCTTTGCTGTTGTTGTTGCTCTTGTTGTTAAGTCAACTTTAGTTGGATTTCTATGACTTTTAACTAAAAGCAATATGACAATAAAATTCTTGATCTTTCTTCTGTTCTTCAAGACCAGCAAAAGAGTGACTCCCCAGCCTGTCAATACAAGGCTGAAAGTTGTATTATGACTCTGCTAATAATGGACGTGGCATCCCATTGCCTTTGCCATACTTGGTATAATGTAGCGTATACATGGAAATGATATCCAATCTCCTTTGTCATTTTCTATTAGGCAGAAGAGAGGGACAAGTCCCACTCAAGTAGAGGGAATATGTAGATCATATCTCTTTGAGCAGGACAGAGTTGTGTTGAGCCAAGTTAATGCCTAGACAATCTATACTTGAAACTTTTGCATGGATTGTAACAGAACATGGTATATATACAACACACTACCCAAAATGTCTAGTTTATAATAAACATTCCCTTGAGGTATGCATAAAAGGAGAAAAACGAAAGCCATGTTCAAAAATAAAGCAGTCAATTAAAACAAACCTGCCATTAAACTTAAACTAGAATTAACTGATAAAAGAGAAAAAGGCCTAAATGCAAATAGTGTTCATGGATTTGATTCTGGTCAGGAAATAAAATGGTTATAAAGGACAATTACTGAGGGAACAAATAAAATTTCAGTATATATAAATGTATTTTTTACTGTTATTGTTTTAACACAAACAGAACAGGGAATTATGAAAACAGCGTAAGAGTAGGACTTCAGAGAAGACCCCAATTAGCACATGCACACAAATTATAGGAGTGACAATTAATATTTTAAAAGTTTTTTTGTTTAGATAGACAGATGTTTCTGGTCACACCAAGGTGACAGAAGAAAAGGGATATTTTATCTCTTTATTTGGTCTGCAGTAAGTCTTGTATTTTTTTTAACAAACTTCAAGTATTTTGTATATTTTAACTTTATGAAAGTGTTTTTTCTCCCAGAGCCAGTAGCCCCACCAGTCAGGGTGAGTCTCGCCTGTTCAGAGATCCCCATAGCACCAGTGTAGCACTGGGGGAGGAGTGAGTTTTTAGTTAAGACATTTTTTGAGTTTTAAAAGTGCCAGGCCTCTCAGTGTGTTTTGTCCTGGTTCTCAGAATTCATTTTGTTTTTCTCTTATTTCTTTTTTTATTTATTCATTCTCTATAATCATGTTTTAAATTTAATTTTTAATCTATTTTTAATTAATATTTGAATATTGGTTTTAAGTTTATTAAATCATTATTATTAGTCATGTAAGTACATTAAGATATGATTCTTCCCTTAAGTCCTCCCTCATGTGACCTCAAATGGGGAAAGTAGAAAACATTCCATCTAAAAACTGGAACAAGACAAAACAAGGCCATTGTTATCACATTCAACACGGTGCTGGAAGTTCCAGCTATAACAATCACACAGAGAAAAAAAATTTAAGGTATTCAAATCAGGAAAGATGAGGTCAAACTATTGTTTTTTTCCTGATGATATGATGAAAACTCTAAAGATTCGACCAAGAGACCCCTGGTCTGCTAAAGCAGTATTTTATACACAGTGTAAAATCAATGTACACAAATCAGTAGCATTTCTATACACTGATAACAGTTAACTGGAAAGTGAAATTGAAGACTCAATATCATTCCTAAAAATAAATAATAAAATAACATAAAAAGTAATACACTTAGGAATATAATCAATGAGGGAGGTGGCAGATCTTTATATGGAGAATTACAAAACATTAAGAAGATGCAGAGGATCTGAACAAATGGAAAAAATAAATCATGCTCATGGATCAGTAGAGTCAACATTGTTAAAATGTCCATACTATCCCAAATCATTTATAGATTCAATGCAATCCACCTCACAACACCAACATCATATTTCACGAGCTAGAGCAAATAATTGTATGCTTTGTTTCAAAGCATAAAAGAGTCCATTTAGCCAAGGGAATCTGAATCGAAAGAGACATCACAGAGATTTCTATTCTGTCCATTGGCGTATGTCTCTGTTTTTGTGCCAGGACAATACTGTTTTTCTTACATTATAGTATAGTTCAAAGTCTGTCACATTACCAAGAAAATAAACAACAGATCAAACAGACAACATACAGAATTAGAGAAAATATTTGCATGCGATACAGCCGATAAAGGGCTAATAACCAGAATATACAAAGAACTCCAGAAAATCAGCAAAAAAAAAAAAAAAAAAAAAAAAAAAAAACACTCCATTATTAGAGTGTGCAAAAAACCATGGACAGAATCTTTTCAAAAGATGGATAAATGGCCAGCAAACATTGTGAAAAAATGTTCAACATCACTTATCATCAGGGACATACAGATTAACACCGCCATGAGGTGCCACTGTACCCCAGTTAGAGTGGCTTTTATTAAAATGTCCAAAAACAATAGATGTTGGCGTGGGTGGTGAGATAGATGAATGCTTCTACACTCTTGTTGAAACTGATAGTACTACCTCTATGGAAAGCAGTATGGAGACAGCTGAAAGAACTAAAAGTAGACCTACTATTTGATCCAGTAATCCTACTTCTGGGTATTTACACAAAGGGAAATAAGTCATTTTATCAAAAAGACACCTGAACCTTGATGTTTATCGGAGCACAATTCACAATTGCAAAGAGGTGGAATCAACTCAACTGCATTAACAAAATGTGATATACGCATATTATGGGATACCACTAAGCCATAAATAATGGTAACGTAATGCCTTTAATGCAAGAGTTTGGATGGAACTGGAACCATTATTCTAAGTGAAGTGTCTGAAGAACAACATAACAAACTCCAGGCATACTCACTATTAAATTGGTACCAACTGAAAAGCCCACATGTGCTTTGAGTGAAGGAAAACTTGATGGAAATCAAGCGAGTAGGGGAACAGAGGGGCTGTGGGAAAACTGTACTAATGGGGCAATGACCACGATCTGGGCGGAAATCACAATCAAAACCATGACTCAACATTATAAAAGTGATCTCTGTGACCCAAATGTTTATACCTCTGCGATACTTTGACATTTAAAAAAAGTTCACCTGCTGACAAATATCAATGCAATTATATTCTTCCTTAAAAAAGGCATTTTTGTGTTAAATATGATCTGATGATTCTTTTGCTTTCATAAGAGCCTTGATCTTTTCTCTATTTCATTATTTCAGTAAATAATCATATTTCAGAAAAAAAAAATCACATCACTGTTGATTTCAAATGGCAGATCTTGCCTGTCTAAATATATATCACCAAGGAGTCCTTTATGAGCACAGAGGTAGGTTATAGATTGTTTATACACGCTTCAGAGTTTTTAATTTTGAAACCAACTCGTCATGAAAAATATAAAATTTTATCTTATTGCATCAAAGACGTGTACAAAGTACAGAAGCCAAATAATTAGTAAACAAAAAATCCTAAAGGTTGAGGTAGAGAAATATGGAAAGCTCCTAAAATCTGTTATTAAATAATATAAAATAATTAATGTAAAATAATAACGCTATTATTTCCTAACAAAATGTTGAGATCTATAGTTACTAAGATTTCTTCTTTCCGTGTCCTATTCCTGCCTCCGTTAAAAATTATTCTGTTCTCGTGTGCTCAGTCCTTATTTATCTTGAGTGTCGGCTGTATTTTTATATCTTTTATTCTGCTGACAGGAAAGAAAAAAAAATGAAAATAAAACCTCCATTTATCTTCAGGCCAGCATTACTGATCATACTTCATATGAAGTAATGATCAATTTACTGCCCCATAAGACTGAAAATAATTAAATTCTGAAAGTATGGAATGGACAGATGACTCTAGGCTAAATTAAAATGATTTGTGCATATTTGGGATATTAAATTACTTCATAAAATATGTGATTATAATTTTGCTTTTTTTTTTAAGAAATAAACTTTAAGGCCAGTATCTTAGTTTGAGCTGGAAAGCAGACCCTGAAGCCAGATCTAGTATGCAGGTAGTTTATTTGGGGATGTGACCCCAAGGACAATTAAGTATAAATATAAAAGAGGCAAGGAAGTAAAGCCAATGGAAGGCTGTAGAATCAAGGCGATCTCTACTGTGGGCATTTGGCTCTGCCTTTTTCTGGAACATTCTGGGTTGCTGTCGTCCACCAGACAGAGTAAAGTGGTATTTTCCCACTACTAGCCATCTCTGAGTGGCCACAAGTTGTCCTAAGGTGTTCTAACACTTGCACTTCCAGATTGCCTAATTCTTCCAGACATCCACAGAGGTTCATTTGAAGAACAAAGCACGGCAATAGGGGATGGGGCTGAGGAGAGTTTAAAGGGGTCAGTCCATACCTACGTTGAGGTGGTTGACCCAACACTGGCTGCACGTGGTATAAGAGTATGTTAGCCTGGAATACAACTGCTAAAAAAGAACAAAGTGCTGTGTTACATCCCTAAATTAAAATTCAGAGTTTGAACTTTAATTCAATGTAGAGACATGAATGGATGATTTTAGTTGAGATCTTTATCAGGAAAGCCATTTATCCCATCCTTGGATTGCTCAATTTACAATTATTTTGTTTTTATTTTCTTTGTTTCTATCTATTTCTATTTCTATCCCCTCCCTCCCTCCCTCCTTCCTTCCTCCCTCCTCTTTCTTCTTCTTCTTCTTTTTTTTTTTTTTGGCAGTTTTTGGCCCAGGCTGGGTTTGAACCCACCACCTCCAGCATGTGAAGCCGGAGATCTACTCCTTTGAACCACATGTGCTGCCCCTTCCCTTTCTTCTTTATTTTTAGTATTTTGATTTATCTTCTTTAAAGGCTTATATGTTAGTCACACTCCAACCCAAGAATCAGTACCACTAACATAGTTAAAGAGATCAATAGATAGATAACAAAAAAAATTGGCTTAAACAATTATGGTTGCCGATTGAACAGTCTCTGCAAAGCTGTCTTTGAGTCTAATGCTGGAGCTCCACTTGATTTAAGGACAGTAACTCAGACATGAAGGGTCACAGTAGACTGGGGCCCCCTAATCACGAGCTGGAACCTATATGAAAAATGTGTCCATGTCCATTCTTGCTGTCTCTAATCTTGATGACGTGAGACACAATATCACAAAATACATCATAACTGGTTAAAAATGTAAATGTGAGAGAAGGAGCAAGTTGGAATCTTCCAGCGGTTATATGTCTGCAGGAACTCCAATTGAGCAAATCTCCATGCAAGGAAACACCTTCAGAAGAACCAGGAATCCAGTGGGTCACCACAGTACCCTTCATTTTATGAAGGAAAGAGACACTGAAAATAGTAGGAAACACAGTCTTTGCTGCCTATGCCACCCCTTCCTCATCTCATCAGTGACATGCCAGTACCAGATAGAGAGAGAACCTGTGTGCCTGGAGGAAGCACAGAGTGGTGATTATGGGGTTTGGACTGGAACTTAGAGAAAGTAGAGAAACGAATTGGAGTTGAACATTTGTCCAAAGAAATAATAACTGAGAAGTTTACAAAAGTAGAGAAGGGTATCAATATTTAGGTAGACGATCACAGAAGCAAACAGACTTAATCCAAACAAACCACCTCAAGGCACTTCATAACCAAGCTCCCTAAAGTCACAGAAAAAGAAAGGATTCAAAGGAAGGAAGAAAAAAGTCATATGTAAAGAGTTACGACGTATGTGGCAGCAGACACCTCAGTGGAAACTTACAGGCTGGAAAAGGGTGGCATGACATTCAAAGTGCTGAAGGAAAGGAAAAAAAAATCCTTAATCCTTACTATTGTAGCATTCAAATATGAAGGAGAAAAACATTTCCAGACAGATAAAATCTGAAGGATTGTTTAAAATACCAGACCTTCCCTAGAAGGAATGGGGAAGGGAGTTCTGGAAGAAAAGCATGTTAACAAATAATAAGAAATCATCAGAAGGGGTAAAGCTAGGCCAGGCACGGTGGTGGCTCACACCTGTAACCCTAGAACTCTAGGTGGCTGAGGTGGGTGGATTGCCTGAGTTTAGGAGTTCTAGACCAGCCTGAGCAAGAGTGAGACCCCATCTCAAAAATAAGTGGTGTTATGGCAGGTGCCTGTAGACACATCTACTTGGGGACTGAGGCAAGAGAGTCACTTGAGCACAATAGTTTGAAGTTGCTATATTTGGGTGAGCTGTGATACCATGGCACTCTACAAAAGACAACAAAGTGAGACTCTGTCTAAAAAAAAAAGTATAAATCTTACTGATGACAAATACCGAGTATTATATCACCTTATAATTGCATTCTATAAATGACTTATGTCTCGAGTAGGAAGACCAAAATACAATTGAGCATCTTTTGTATTTACTAGGATGGATTTAGAGAACATTCTTGAGTGAAATATCTCAAGTATGGTCAAGAGTGAAACATCTCAAGCAAGCATCCCATGTACTCAATACCGTATTGAAACTAGTAGATCAACAACTACTGGCCCACGTGAGAGAAATAGACAATTAAATTCAAGCATATTTTGTCTTATGATTATCTATCAATAATTTTTTAGAGGAATTTATGTGATATCATGGATAAACAAAAAGATCGTGTTATTTTTGAGTATGAGTTCCATCCTGGAATTGTTGCAGTGCAGACAGGTAGAAACATCAACTGTGACTGATGAACATAGTATGCCCATGGTTTGACAAGTTCCATTCTGGTGATTTTGATCTTGAAAATGAGTCATGTGGGAGACCTAAAACCAAGGTGGATAATGATAATGTGATCACCACAGTAGAACCGAATCCATCTGAACCCCCTGTGAATTAGCAGTAAGATTGGATCTCACTATTCCAACAGTATTGGGCCATTTGAAACAAATTGGCAAGGAAGAAGCTAGAAAGGTGGATTTCACATGAACTAAATGAGAAATCATCTGGAAACTTGTCTTTCTTTGCTGTCACAACCTAAAGGTAAACCATTTCTACACCACAGAATTATGTATGATGAAAATTGGATTTTGGGGGGACAATTTCAAGCGTTTGGCACGATGGTTGAATGAAGACAAAGAGCTGAAACTCAGTCCAAAAAATGACTATTTGAATATTCATCAAAAAAACCTTAATGGTGTTTGTTTGGCAGTTGGGCTCTGGAATTATCCACTACAGCTTTACATCTACCGCAACCAATGGGATGAAATTATGAGGATGCTGCTATTAAACAGCTGAGACTGGTCAACAGAGACAGACCGAGCCTCTCGCAGGACAACACTTGACCCCATGTCCTACAAACAGTGCTGCTCAAACTATAGCAGCTGGATTTGGGAACTCTCTGTCATCCCCAGACTTTGCACCAACTGGCTGCCACTTCTCCCAGGCTTTGGACCACCCCTTGCAAAGAAAAATATTCAATTCTTGACAGGTTATGGAGAAGACTTCTCACAGTTTGATTGCCGCTCACTTTCCAGGTTTCTTTGCTGCTGGCATACGCAAGCTACCATAGAGAAGGGAAAAACTGTGCGGGTAATTTAGGCACACACTGTGATTAATTATACTGTTTCTTGTTTTAAGATATAATAAACTAATTTTTGACTCGAAATTTGACAGTTCATATTTAATGGCCTAATAACTCATGGCAAAGTTAAAAGATAAGTCGCCAAATGAGAATAT
>CAUYQV010014543.1:0-38403 GCA_963574575.1 Galagoides demidoff | reverse complement strand
TAAGACTTAAGAACAAAGAAGAATGCTGCAGTGGATAGGACTAACTGTCTATTTGTCACTGAAGCACCAAGGAATAGAATATAATTACATTTGTGTGTAATTACATTTGTAATTGAAAATGTAGTCATATGTTTTTAGAACAATTATTATCTGTGTCTGATTTTTCTTTTTTTCTTTCTTTTTGGCTAGGGCTGGGTTTGAACCTGCCATCTCTGGCAAATGGGGCCGGCGCCATACTTACTCCTTTGAGCCAAGGCGCCGCTGTCTGATTTTTTTCTTAAAACCTGTAAGAGTTATACGTATACAATTAACTTAAGTTCTTCTTTAACTGTGTCATTTCTGAATTTTCTTCAATCATTATTTTAAAACCTTAAATGATACTGACTTCGAGCTGCTAATAGGAGTTAATTTGGGCCTCTGGCCTTTCAGAAAGTCCTTTGGATTCTCTTAATTTTTTATGAGAAACTTTTCTGTTTTTTGCCCTTGGAAAGTCTTCTAAGACAATACCCTCCCATAGACTTAATTGGTTGTCTATAAGGGTATATATTATAATTCTTGGTTTTAATTTCTCTTTTGCGTGTCCATCAACTCACGGATTGCCTTTTTTTTTCTTTCTTTTTTTTTTTTTTTGCAGTTTTTGGCCAGGGCTGGGTTTGAACCCATACACCTCTGGCATGTGGGGCCGGCGCCCTACTCCTTTAGCCACAGGCACCACCCACGGATTGCCTTTATTTATCATTTATTTATTGGGTAAGCAGCTTGCTAAACTAATGCCTTCAAAGACTTCGAGTTTTCATTTCTGACTTTGAAAGATAAAAATCTATTGTATCATGTAATAGTATATGCCGTGTGCATTTAATCACTTTTTAAATATAGACTGTTTGATTGTGCACCTCGGAACCTCTGCTGCTTTCCTGCACTTAGAGCTTTACAGAATGTTTTGTATCTCTTCTTACTGGTTTGGATTTGTGTTTCACTATCTCAAAGTACATCACTTGCAAAACTGAAGATTTTTGTTCATTTCTTTCTACTAAGTCAGTGGTTCTCAACCTTCCTAATGTTGCGGCCATTTAATATAGTTCCTGTGGGTCCAGACCCACAGGTTGAGAACCGCTGTACTAAGTAATCTAAAATTTTTGAGAGAATTATTTTTAATACCATCTATGGGGGACATTGTTTTCTTTATGTCATTTTCATCTAGTTGCCTTTTTAAGAAAAATCTCTGTGCTCATTTTCCAAAATGGAACTTTTCAAACATATCGTTAAGATAGAACTTGGTGAAAGAATTTTAAAAACCCTAAGAAGTCATTATACTCACTATTGTTTATGTATTTATTGTTTCAAAGATCAGATTGTAGAAGCAAAAGTATTTTGTGCAGTTTATGAATTTCTAGCTGATAGGTTTTCTTGCTTTGTCTGTGTCTTTCTGCCTTCCAGTTTCTGGTTTGTAAGCCATCTTTGCGAGAGCTCAGGGGCCTTGGTGTTGATCAGTCCCGGTGTGTACCTTCGCGACCAGCGCTTTGGCTCCTCTGAGGCTGCTCTATCCTTCTGGGATACTGATTATGTTTGAAAAAATAGATTTTTGAATAAATGAAGTCATACATTCTGCCTTGTTAATGGGCGTTCTGTGTGCATTTGCCTTTTCTATTCAATGTCTTCAAGACATTAATCTGATGGAGCATCTGTAGTTTTCTTCTGTTCACATTTTTGTGATAGTCTATAGGAACTGTAGTCTTGGCTGGGTCCTGTGGTGCACAGACATCACCCTAGCACTCTGGGAGGCTGAGGAGGATGGATTGCTTGAGCTCAGGAGTTGGAGACCAGCCTGAGCAAGACCCATCTCTACTAAAAATAGAAAAACTAGCCAGGCCTTCTGGTGGGTGCCTATAATCCCAGCTAAATGAGGAGGCAAAGGCAGGAAGATCACTTGAGCCCAGGAGTTTGAGGTTGCTGTAAGTTATGACTCGATAGCAAGACTCTGTCTCAGGCAAAAGGGAAATGGAGTCTTTTTGTGGCTGCAGGTTCTAGTGCAACTTACTTCCTGAAAAACTTGCAAGGAAGTGTTTTTAGTAGCACATTTTAGGGAATATGAACTTTTCATCCCTGAAGTGATAGTGCAACTTGAAGTGTGATTTCCCATCTGTAAAATTCTGTTGAATGAATGACTAATTGGTAGGAAGATTTATAGCCTAAATTCTGAAGTAGGGAATTGGTAAAAGAATTAGGCATAATATTAATTACAACCATATAGTTTGTTTATGTGAACAGTAACATCTTTTGTTTCTAAAATCTGTAAATCTAGCATTTTTTAAAAAATCAGGTGTTGTATGAATATTGCATTATAAACACTGATGATTTTTTGCTATATTACATTTAAAAACAAATAAGCAGTTTATTATTATGTTTAGGTATTTGTGTAGGTCTTTAGCCTGCCATGTGCTTTACTAACAAAATAAGATTATTTCTTAATTTGTAGTGTTTATTTATAAACTTTATTTAAAAAATTGCAACTGGGTGGATTCAGAAACAAGCAACAAATGTTTATGTGTTTTGAAGCATTATGAAATTTTAGTTGAATTATAAACTATAAGAAATACACAAAAATTCAGATAATTTTAATTGCACAGGAAATAATGTGACGAAGAAGATAGATTTATTATGTTTTTCTTGATAATTTTTTTCACTTAAAAATGCTCTTATATGCATGTTTGTGTGAGATACACATGTATACATAAATGCATGTATGAATATTTTAAAAATAATTTTTCAAAGGTGTTAAGTATGATTCTGATTCGGATTTTCACAGAAACGGAATTTTTCAGCAGGAAAGAACTTAAGTTATGGAGTAGTCTAACCTGATGATCTTACAGATGACTGAAGTTTAGCATATGAAGTAGTTTGCAAGAGATCACAGATGGTCAAATGATAATATTGTCTGTCCCCTTTTCTTTCTCTTATATGGCTTTTTCCATCATAGTTTGCCTCCTAATATGTGAAATGTTGTGTACAAACCTGATGTAAAGAGAACTATAAAAGCAAAAAATTTCCATAGGAATTACTCATAATGCCTAATTAACTTGGAAAACACTGCTCAGTGAAATAGTTTTTTTGAAAAATATTTTCTCTTTTTTTTTCTTAATGATAAGTTTATTAAATATGGTTATTAAAAATTTAATGTTAAGGAGAGGAAATGGAGTATTTTTTGAATAATGAATGAGTGAGGGGTAGGCATTATACTAGTAGAACAAGTCAGGGTTACCCAGTTTCACCAGAACTCTCTGTTCTGGATTCTAGTTTGTTGCATATGCCTATGTCAGAAAAAGTAAATAATGTTTAGCGTTAAAGTGAGAGAGTTCACCACAGACAGGGCAAAGTTGCCTTTGAGTTTACTAGTGCAGAGTTTCAGGGGGTTGGGCTTTGTTAGTATGTACAACTACTCAAATCACCTTTTAGCTTAGAGAAAAATACTTAAGAGTAAGTTGATTTGAAAATTTAGAAAATTAAGTACACTTTTTAGGTGAAAGAAATATTTAACCTAAGGAAGTGTAGTTATGAAGAGAATCACATGTATTTTATGCTTGGGGGGGGCATTTCTATAGTTTGCCCCTGAGACATTTCCCATCCCATGTTGGAATATTTTAGAACTCTACCCGAGGATGAGTTATACAACAAATGAATACAAAACATATTCACATTAATTCTCCTTTATTTGCTTTGTTAATTTTAAAATATTACATTAGAATTTTCCAGGAAAATATATGACTGAAATTTAAGAATTTGAATGTTTCCTTGCATTCTGTGTAATTAAAATAGTTCTTAAAGATAGTTGACTTTCTCTAATGTGTACTTTTTATAATTATTTTTGTTTTAAACTTTTATTTATCTGGAGGGTTGGCTTAAATTCTCAGTTCATATTTCTTAAATCTCTAGAATTGTCCTAACTGGTTTCTTTTCCCCCCTTCTAGTTTTGGCAAGCGTTCTGCAGGAAGCTTTAGGCGTGGCTGTGAATGCATTGTTTTAGAGCCTTCTGAAATGATTGTGGTAAGAATATTTGTGAAGACTTATTTCCCCCTTAATACATGTGTGATGTAAAGGCATTTTCACTGTAGTACTTACAGTGCATTACATTTTTTATAGCATTAAATGTTTATTTTATACTTTTATTAGGAATTCTAGTTTATAATCATAATAAATATTTGCTTACAGGACTTAATTAAACATAAAAGGTAGAAGGCTTAAAAGGGGCAAGTACCCCCGAGTTTGGTATTTGAACTTTGTAGTTCAACCTCTGATAATACCATTTGATTGAAATTTTTGGAAAATCTTCCAGATGAAGGATTTTTAAGTCTGCAAGTGTTGACTGGAATGAGTGAGTTAATTTAAATGAAAGCACAATTATAGTATGCAGTGAACATTTAACATAAGACAATTATTTGAATTCCTTCAAGTAATTGAAAGAAAATGAGGGGACTACTATGGCGTTTAAACTCTATTGACATTGTTATCTCTCTATTTAACTGAATTGTGTGATTTAAAATATTGACTAAAAAGAGAGATTATGCATGGTATTAAAATAAATATTAGCAACATATTCAATTTTAAAAAAAAAAAGACCTTTTCTTGTGATGAAAACTTCGAGTTCTGGCACTAGAGAGGGGTAGATGAAACTTTTAGTGCTGAGGAAAGGAAAAGGAAAAAGAAAAAGAAGACCTGTCATATTTCTTCCTTTTCTGCAAATAATTTTAAGATAGGCTAATATGTACTCTTTTTAAAAATTACTAATAAGAATGAGATACGATTGGAGGAGAGGCTCCCAGCATCCTATCTAGAGAGGAAAAACTAGTGAAATAATCTATGCCTGCATAGAGATAACAGTGGGAGCTTTTATTCACATTTAATAAAGTACTTGGTAGACAACTCTAGGTCTGTTTTCAAAAAAGATTGAGGGTTTTTCCCTATGATGTAAGAGAGGAATTCCATCAGAAGTGAAAACTTCCTTGTCAGAGCTGGTGAAATTTTTGTAAAAGTCACTGAAATTTTTGGTAAAGTTTGACAAAATTTACTCAGGGGAAGGTGGGATGGTAGTGAGTACAGATTTAGGATTGGGGAGAAGGTAGCAGAGACAAAGAAATTTCCAACAGTAGGTTCGCAAGGCATTCAAGATATTTCCTTGAGATTTTGTCCTAAACTATTTTTATATTTCTCTGAAGGATTTCTAGTCTTCAGATGTCTTGTACTTGCAGATACTACACAAACTGTTAGGTTTGCTGTGGGAACAGTATCAGAATCTAAACATGCTTCTGTTGTGAGCAGGCACATGAGGGACAAGCTAATAGAACTTTTGTTCTCCTTTCATTAGAGTTTCTAAAATATGTAAAATGAAAAATTATTTTTTAAACAACTACTTCTGTTAAAAAAAAGGAAAGAAAGAAACTTTCCAGAATGAAAGTAGGAAGAGAAATGCTTAGATAATCTACTAAAGCCAATCTGCTTTAGTCCCGTTTTGAGTCTTTTGGGCATTTGTAGGTTTTTTACAGATTTACTCATACATTAAAATTTTTCTTTCTTTCACTTTAGTTAAGACCAGCAGCAATTACTTTCCTAATGTGTGGCAATGTATCCTGTGAGATCTTTCACTAACAAATCAGTACAAAGACTACTTAAAATATCCTTCCCTTTGAAAAGGCAGGAAATTCAAAGAGTTACACATATTGTCCTAAGTGGAACTGAAAATGCCTCTTCATAAAAGAAACGATACTCAAAAGCAATTAGTTCCAAAGAAGGTCAAACACACTCAAGAGTTTGTCCAGATAGTTTGTCTCCAAATGTCATTGCAAAATGAATGAATATGAGCTATTTGTAAGTAAGTTTCTTTCTACATCTAATATTAATATAGAGGACTATGTTTGAAGAAATGAAGTTTTTTTGGCTTTTTTTTTTTTCAGGTGGACTATATGGATGAAAATGAAGAATATTTTCAGCGTCAAGCTTCTCACAGACAGTCTCGAAGGAGATTTAGGAAAATCAACCAAAAAGGTGAAAGACAAACGATTATTGACACTGTGGATCCTTATCCTGTGGGCAAACCACCTTTGCCAAGGGGCTATCATACGGTAAGTTATGCAAATACAATGCTTTTATTTATCTTTGGGTTTTTCTTGGAGTTTTGTGAAAAGACCTTTGAATTTCCAATTTTTGATGGATAATTCTATTCTATGATATACTTATTATCTAAAGAGTAGATTTTGTCGGAAACACACGATATGAATAGTTGCATGGAAAAAGGATGTCAACAACATTTATTTCGTAAAATGTTCTCTGAAGGCCAGCTTTGTGATAAGGATATGCAATATTTTAGGTTGTTTTACCTTATCTAAAATTTTACCTGCTTTCTTTTTTTTAGTTTAGAAAGGAGGTATGTAAAAATTACATAATTTCATAGCTTTTTATACCATTTGAGAATATTATGAGACCTTTTTTTAATGTAATGAGATAAGAACAGTTTATGCTTTTTAAAATACGAATATAAAGATGCCCTGAAATATTTCTAATAGGTTCAAAGAGTTTTTAAATACCATCATCTAGTTGATTTGTCATTTATTTTATAAATATTTAACATATTTATATATGCTTATACTGCATTTTGTGTTTTGGGAAACCAAGACACAGATAATGAGTGCTTTGTATAAAAACCTAGTAATGTCACTTTAGAACTTTATTTTTCTTATTTCTTTGTTTTTGAAAACAAAGCTTGAATTCTTGGAAATGTTGTAATAAAGTGAAAGATAGTTTATGCATGTAATGCCACTATAGAGTGGTTAGTATATGTAAAATTAATTTTAAAATAAAAATATGAAAAAATAAGAATTGTCAATTGACAATTATTTTATATTTCTCTGTTTTTCTTTCTGCAAATAAATATAAATGCAAAATGCTTGGGAAAATCTATATAGACTTAAAACTATTTACTTAATTTTTAGTAACTTTAAGTGATATATTTTATACCTACATTTCATGTATTCCATTTCTCAGAGAGCTCTTTGTATTTAAATATTTGATGTGGTTTTGACCACTAGCAACTTGCTACCCATGTGCTATTTTAGTTTAACATGAATTTCATACTTGAATCATTTCATTCAGCTCATTAGGAAAGGGTTGCTTTTTGCTCATCACAAAGACAGTTTTGTTTGTCAGTTGGAGAGACTTGGTATTTGAGGGGGAAAAAGCCCATGAAAGGTTTTTTTGTCATCATTGTCCATAAAAGAAGGTAATATTTTTAGTGTTGATGTAGCATCATGGAAGATGTACATTTATAATATAATATAGATGATAGTATTTTAGACTAGTACTAATATTCTTAATATCTTTTTGCTTTAGAATTGTTTTTCCAAGTTAGTTTCTAAACTAAGATACTGAGAGTATAGGATTACTTGAAATCTAGTGTTCAGGGCAGCTCCTCTGGCTCAAAAGGGTAGAGCGCCAGTTCCATATGCCAGAGGTGGCGGGTTCAAACCCAGCCCTAGCCAAAAACTGCAAAAAAAAAAAAAAGAAATCTAGTGCTCAAGTTGATCATTTTGATCTTGTCGTCATAGTTGTCATATGTAAGTTGGGTGGGCCATTTCATTACTATTTTTCTTTCCCAATCCCAATTTTCCTCCTTTTTTGGAATGCATCATTCATTTTCCTTATGTAACTCTCTCCCCTTTCTTGCTCTACTTTTAAAAATGTATAGCTTTTTTTTATTATTATAAGATTTTTTTGAGTGATTTTTAAGAATATCTTACCTGGTTAACCATGTATTTTGAGGGAAAATTCAATAGTAGAATGAAAAATTTAATTTGATTATTAATGGATCCTTGACATGTTAGTATTAATTTTACTGAATGAGTTAAGATTGGCAACAACATGATCATAATTAAAAGGATTCTTCCTCTGGTTGCAAATTGCATTTTAGTTATGGTTATATATTATTATTTTACCTAAATACATAATTTTAATGTAGGAAAATGGCAAAATTTTGTTTTATATATATGATACCACATGATAAAAAGAATCAATTATTTTTCATTAGCTATAAGTCATATTTACTTATTCTTGACAGAATTGTTTCTCTTTGGAAGAAATTAGGTAGTAAGGGGGGATGGAGGGTGAAAAGTTGATTTAAGAGAAGTGCATGATCATATTTCACAGGTGGTTTAAAATGATTGCAAGTGCATGGCTAAAGAAAACATGAGAACATTGTACATACAGGCAATTCTATATGGTCATTCTTAACCTAATTTTAACATTATCTTCATTTTGGCAGATATAATATAGCATGTCTGATAATGTTCATCTTTTCCTTTCCTCCTTTATGGCACTCATTTCATTTTGGCTCAAAGGAATGCACTAAATCTCAGGTATTGTAATTTATGTGTGGTCTCCTAACCCTAACCTAAATTTATGTGTGAATTTGCATTGTTAACTAAAGAGTTTATAATATTGATATGTTTTTGCTTGGTCATGTTCTTCTATATTTTGCCCTGATTTAGTAGAAATTCTTAAAACTTTTAAACTATCAGTGGTTTAGGTGCTAGCATAAGCTGCTTTACCTTGTATAGACCTAGGTAGGGCTCCATTATCTACCTTCTCTGAAGAAAGAATAAAAGGGCAGCCTACTTATTTTTAAGAATGGATAGAACACTGTTCTAACTTGCTTTGCAAATAAATGAAGAGAGAAAGACAGAAATAATGGATTTTTTTTTTTTTTTTTTTTGCATCTTGTGTGAGAACTTCTGGGAAATTCATTAAAAATTTAAATTTTAAATGCTATAGATGAACATTTTAAAGTTCAGAGATCCCAGTGTGAGAGCATTTTGGTAAAATTTTAGTCAGATAGTAAAAAAGCTTAGTCAAAACAGAAACAAAAATCTTAAAATCTTTTGTATTTTTTATTTGCATTTTATTTTTAGCCAGAATTCATGCTTTTATTTCATCCTACATTTTAATCAAGAGGCCTGTAATAATACACTTGCTCATTTCTTTCATACCATAACATGACTAATCTGTGATTTTTCAGTGTTAATCTTTTGAAATTGTGAACCAAATTTGGGGTTACCAGAGAATTTGGGTAAAGGAAGAAAAACCGATCTTTAGAAACTAATTGGTTAAGCAACTAGTAATATTTTATGGTGGTGTTTATTGATTTACAGGAAAGAGATCGTAAGATCATGAATAATTCACATTACAGGGAATCTGTCATCACTATAGTATTTTTGACCTTTATAGTAACTGCCTAAAAGCATGAAATATTTGTATAATTTTTCAGATTAAAATGAGACAGTTACTTTATGCTTTATACAAGAGAGTGCTTATTAAAATGCCACAGGTTGGCATGCCTACTGTTTTGCTTTTTAGACACAATGCTAATTTTTACATGATGTGGTAGTCTAAAAACTTTTTGATGCAGGTTTTTAATTTGGTAATTATGTAATCTATAAAATACCTTTTTCTGGAAAGAGTGTAGTTAAATATATAACTTAATGTTTTACAAGATAAATCAGTATGTTATCGATTATCCCCATTTTTAGCGTGAAAAATAACCAGTCTAATTTTCACTTAGAACTTGGAATTGAATTTACAGTAAGCACTGAGCTATGATGTATGCCTTACGTAAACTGCTTAAAATTAGATGTGTTGCAGTAGTTTAAAGCGGATTGTGACGCTTTTCTTCAGAAACATGAATCCTCATATAGTCCACATAGACAAGTGTTCGTTCTCAGGACGTTTTTCAAGGCAAGTGTGTGAGTTTTACAGAGAGAATAGCGTTTTAAAATGCAGTGAGAAAGGAAGACTGGAGATGCCTTTCATTAGCATTTTCTTACATTTTGATGAGCTAAGATTGAGGCTGTATTTAAGTTTGCCAAAAAATAAGATGTGGCATGAATTTTCAATCTTAGAATGAGTAGATTATAGAGGCCGGTAATAAGTTCTTGGCAGGGGCTGGAAGATTTGAGGTCCGCTATTAAACTGATTAATTTGGGACATTAGATAGGTACTAGTTTACCTTGTCTCCAATTTCAGAATGGAGGGGCAGCTGTGTTTATTTTACCCACAATTTCAGACCCTCTCCTCATTTATGGGTAATTATTTGGAAGTTAGTGTGGTTAGGAAGATCTGAGTTCCATAATAAAAATGAAAAGCAGAAACAATAGGACTGGGGAGGAGGAAGTGACTCAGGAGCTGGCTCACATCTCTTCTGTCGTGTCTTATTCTTCCTTGGATTTTAATACTAATAATTAAAAAACAGTTCTTCCCAGTTTGGAAAGACCAAAAATTGTACAGAGAGATATTAGACTGAAGATCGACGATAACTTGCCCTGTCTGCACTGCGGGGATTGTGTGCCCCAACTGACAACCGAAAAATCTCTAGCCTTCCAAGGCTGATTGCAAAGTCAAAATGTTGTCTGTGCTCTGACATTCTGATTGCCTCTTTACCCCCACTTCGGCTCACCCCCAAATATGGCTTCTCTTTATACAAATTTGAATGAGGAGAGTTGGAACACAGTATAACACAAACATATTCATAAAGTTTCAATCATTGCAGCATTTTTAAAATAATGAAAACCCATAGGTCAAGTAAAAAGCCAAGTATCTCCGACATATGTTATCAGTAGTCATTTTCTGCCATGTGAATATACACTCCAGACACTGATTAAGAAATAAATACATGTTGAACTTTGTAGTAGATTGACCTTGGTGGGAGTGTACAAAAGTAATAGAAATAATAATTTTTTATATAAGGTTAAGTTAATATAAGTTTAACACTATAATACAACTTTATGGGAATGATTTTTATTATAATCAATAATAATATCTTTAAAATGCAGCATCAGTTTTGTAAGATTTATTCATGTATGAGCCTTATGAAAATTAGCCCTATATTTTATTAAAGTTTTTCTGCATAATAAGTCCTATTTCTTATAAACATTCATAGGATTTTGAGGTAGATTTGATGTAAGTTGGCTTCTTCTTTAGTTAAGGACTTCTTGGTAGGTTTTGTTAGTTTCAAAAACTATTTAGCTATTGAAACAATGAAAAGAATACGTTTGGTTTGTGTGATTATGCACATTTATTTGACATTGGACTTTCCGTCTTGAGTTACTGTTCTTAAATTAGAAGTAGGAGATGCTTTCATTCATGTCATGGCTTTGATCTATCACTTATTTAAGTTTTTACCGAGGTCTCTTCAGGTTTACTCCAGTAGTTGCTACTTAATTGTAAGAGGATATGTTTGGGGTAATATATCAATGACTTATATACATATTAATAGTAAATTTCTTAGAATATTAAGGACTTTAGATTTTACCTTCAGTTCATATCATATCCCACTTGACTATTATTTATTCATATGATATTTTAAAATCTTTTTATGCATATAAAGTACAGGGAAAATATCTTCGTTATTTTAATATTTTCATCCTTACTGATTTTTAATTCATTAAGCATTTGCTTAATTGAACCTAAAGCTTTTGTCTTCAATGTTGTCATCATTTTCCTCTGAATTATAACAGGATAGCATTTCATACAATTTTGTATTATTTCTTGTATCATAGAGAGGCAAGCTCAGTGTATTCATTGATATGTTTTTACTCATTTAACAAGTATTTATTGAGTGCCTACCATGATGCAGAGAATCTCACGCCTGTTGACCTTGTAGTCTCGTGGGGGGGAAGTACAGAGGCTTGCATGGGCACCTAAAATACAGGAAGTGCAGGTACTGTGGAGGTACATTCACCCGGCACCTTGAGGAATCAGGGCTGCCTTCTTGAGCCACCTTTGTGTCTTGGCTCATAGAAAACTTATCTTGTACAAAAAAAACACCCATTCGTTTAAAGGTGTATAGGCTGAATATTTTTGCGGTTTTCAGAAGCCATGCTGAAAGCTGGACTTTATGACTGTGGAGCAGGAAGGGGAGTGACATTCTGAGGTTTAGATTTAGATAAACTGACTAGCCTATAAGACTGGAATAGGGCAGGGATGCCAAAAGGAGACATGAGGACCTGGCTAAGTAATACAAATGGCAACAATGGCTAGAATTTGGCCATTGGAGTTAGAGTTGAAGATAGGGGAGTTAAGCACTGTTCTGGGGAAAGACAGTAGCTTTGTTTCAGAATAAAACTTTAAATAGCTCTAATTTATTAATCTCTGATGATTCACTCTGTGGGCAGTACTTGTTGGAGTAGTGTTTAATGACTACGATAGATGAATACAAACATTTGGATGGTAGATGAGTTTGAAGCCAATTATTCTTTAATCCAGGAAAGCTCAATAGACATGTGAAAACTGAATTAGGTAATAAAGAATGGAAAAGAGGGTGTGTGGAGAGAGTGTGAGAGAGCAATCCCCTCCAGCACACACACAAACCGCACACACACTGTTTTGCTAGAATTTATTGTTGGATGGTTGATGCTTCATGCTGATATCAGAGAGTCTTTTGAGAGAAGTGTCAAAAGTATCCTTTGCTTTTGTCACTCATTACTGGCAGGTTTACTGTTCTTCTTCACCTAGATTGCATTTTAAAATCCTGCAGAAAGCTCCCTGTGGAAAGGTCTCTGAACAATGGGCGGACAGAACAATACTATGCCATATGTGCTGCAGTTTCTGGCAAAATGCAGCGTGTGAAAGCTGCTGCAGTGGTCATAACCTCTTTGCTTGGAGGGGACTGTTTCTTTTCCTTGCATTCTGATCAGCTACTTATGTTGATTTAATTTATATAGATTGGGAAATTACACTGCAGTGCATGTGTAGACATTGAAATGTAAATCAGGAAATAATTTAAAACATGAAATGATTTCTCTCATGCTATTAACAGCATGCATTGCAAATTCATGCAAGGCAGTTGAGAATGGTATGCAGTGTGCTGTTTACCCAAGTTTCAGCTTCTGTTGAAGGATGTCTATTTTTATATATTACATCATCTCTGCTACAGAACTCGGGTGTCCACTGGGATTTACTGTTCTTTCATTCCATGTTGAAAGGAAGCTTGTATTGATGTCATAATTGGACCCGTCTTTTGGTTGCACTTGGAAATTGAAAGTAATAATGGTGTTGTGTAGCAAGTCATGCAATATTTCAAGCAATTTATTTGTCAAAAGATCATTTCCACTTTGTCCTGCCTCTTATTGTGAATACCGGTGGCTGTCTGTGCCTGTACATGTTTTAAATATACTTGGCTAAAATTTAACTTTTAGTCACAATAGCAAAGATGCTTTTTATCTTCAACTATTTCATTTCTTACCATGTATTTTTTTTTTTTCTTTTGTCATGAGATTTTGCTGTGCTACATGCTGATTTGAAGAATGTCTCTTTGGAAAAATCTCCTTTGGTATTCGGAACTATATCCTACCAGGGCTGAATTAAAATGATCAGTTTTAAGTTGTTTGTCTTCCCTGTTTGAAACATGGAGTGATTAGAAATACTCTCTTTTGGTTTTGAGTCCAGTGTCAAAATGATATTAAATTGAAATGCCTCTCTGTTAGCTAGAAGAAATTGTTGACCTCTGGACAAAACTCTAGCTTTTATGGAATGTTTAGATGTTAAGTTTTAAATCATTTGTGAAAGGAAATAGTTTCATTATATTAAAATAATATGGAAGTATTAAATTCTTTTCTATATTTATGTATATACAAATTTCCCCTTTATTCTTTCCTTTTTTTTGAGATGGAGTCTCACTTTGTCACCCTTAGTAGAGTGCCATGGCGTCACAGATCACAGCAACCTCCAACTCCTGGGCTTAAGCGATTCTCTTGCCTCAGCCTCCCAAGTAGCTGGGATTATAGGCACCTGCCACAACGCCCAGCTATTTTTTTGTTGCCGTTTGGCCGGGCTGGGTTTGAACTCGCCACTTTTGGTATATGGAGCCAGCACCCTGCCCACTGAGCTGCAGGCATCGCCCCCCCTTTATTCTTTCCTCAAAAATTCTGTCATTATCCATAATATCTCAGTAGTAAACTTAAAAAAAAAAGCTGATCAGGAACTAGCCTCTGTTTTTTAAAAGTAACAGTTTTTTTGAGATATAATTCATATACTGTATAGTTCGTGTATTTTAAGCATGTAATTTAATGGTTTTCATTTCTTTGGTTTAAAACACACATAACATTAATTTTATTGCCTTAACACTTTTCAAGTGCACAGCTCAGTGGTGTTACCAGTTGTAAGCTTGTGACTGACTTGAACATATCAATTTCACAGATGTTCCTAACATCCTTTGTGATCATTAAAATTACACATAGGCTAAGAAATAACTTCAAAGATATTTTTGGACACAATAATTGTAGAATCTATTGGAGAAAACTCTTACTGAATAATTGTTTGTATTAGAGCACTTTCTTATGAACTCAGTAAAAATTAGATAACCTTTTTTTTTTTTTTTTTAAATCTTCCTTGTCTCTTTCAAGTAGCAGACAGATGGCACTTGGATATAATCTCAGAGGAGAAATAATAATAGCAGCAAAGTGGGCCAAATCTGTAATATGAAAACAAAATATTTAGCTTGTCTTAATTTTTACTCAGATGACTATGAGGATACCACTGATAATCAGCTACTTGTGGTTTTGGTACAATCCAGAAGGCATTTGAGATTGTTAGAAAATAAAGTTAAAATCTCAAAATAAGTTGTAACATTTCCCTTTCACTATTTATTAGCACACTTCTACTTTATAAGCATTTATTTACACTTGATCTTAGCCAAGAGGCCAAGAAAGGGTATTTCTTAATTGAAAAACTTTTAAACCAAGTCTTTAAAAAGCTCTTTGGGCGTGGCAGTATCATAGCCAATGAGGTTTATCCGAGGCATGATTATTGCTACTTGATTATTGCTAATTGTGATTATGGCTAATTTTCCCAATAACCCCCCCCATGGCGACTTGAAATATAGTTGGCATTGGCAATTTTTGATGGTCTCTACAGAGACTGAATTAAAAAAAGAAACAAAACAGAAAACTGTGTGACTCACCAGGAATTTTGGCATACTTAGGAAATGTCCCCCCCCCAATTTTCTTTCTTCTTTTAAATTTCAGATTAATGTGAGGGTACAAGTAATTAGATTACTAGATTACAATGTTTGCATTTGTTAGGTAAGGTCCCTGTTGTAGTTGTGTCCCATACCTAGGAGAGGAAAGTTTTAAGGAAAAAAAATCCTTTTGCCATTTGCTAGTTTATGAATCAAGTACATTCCCAGTTGCTGGATCTGGAGATTACTTGGGCATCCTGGGTATGCTTGGTGATATTTGACCTGGGCATTATTGATGAGAATTTGATAGCTTCCATTAAAGTTTCTCATTGGTATAATTTTTGCTTTATTTTTTGTACTGATTGTGATTAGGCTACAAGAGCATCCAGCCATTCTGCAAGTGGATTAAGTTGTCAGTCAGAAGGTTCTGCTAAAGTGGGAATAAGCACAGGGAATCTAAGGACAGCTAACTCTGCCTTCTTTAAAAGAGTTAAGAGGCTGATTGTCTACAGAATGTCCCAAAAGTCACCCCCTAAGGTTACCACACGTAGGGAAAATGGAAAATTGTAGCTAAATGTACGTTTTTAAAAAATATTCAATACAAACCTTTACAAAGAGGTGGCTAACACATACATAATATTTTGTAAATATTTTATAAAATTTTATAAAGAATATTTTGTAAATGGACATTTAGCAACAATTCCCCATTTTCCCTATGTATGGTGGCTTTAGGGGCAACTTTTTTGGGACACCTTGTAATTTCAGGAGTCCTCAAAAGTTTTTTAGATCAGGATTCATAAGTTTTTGATGGCTTTCATGAGCTATTGATTGTAAGTTATCTATATTATTTATTAGAAATTGAAACCAAGAAAATTTTAAGCATGTATTCATTCATTATTAATTTTAAAATAGTAATAAACTCATTGCACATTATTATAAGGGTTTTTTAAAAGGAAAAATGAATAGAATGATGGTTTCATATTTTTACAAATATGTTTAGTATTAGTCTAGGTGCACTCTGAGAGGCCAAGGTGGGTGGATTGCCTGAGCTCCCGAGTTCCAGACCAGCCTGAGCAAGAGCAAGAGCCAAAATTAGCTCAGAGTTGTGGGGGGCACCTGTAGTCTCAGGTACTTGGGAGGCTATGTCAGGAGGATCTCTCGAACCTAAGAGTTTGAGGTTGCTGTGAGCTGTGACATCATGGCACTCTACTGAGGGTGACAGAGTGAGACTCTGTCTCAAAAAACAAAGTTAAAATTTGGAATAATGACAGCTGGATTTTCATATCTACCTCTGCATGCAACCTATTGTGATATATACCTCTGTTGAAGTGTATAAAATATATGAAGAAATTCTGGCCTCAGTGGTTAGGTAGTTGGAAAGGGAAGAGTATGTTGAGTATTTTAACAGTTTTTAAAAGTAATTATAGATGTTCTTGGAAAGACTGCACCAAAATTTGACCAATGATAATTTCTTAAAGACTGGTTATAATGATAAGGAATTTAAAGCCTTGTCAGTGAACTTTTCTTCTGTTCTTTTATTAAAGCTCGCTGATGTTGGACATTGAATGGATCTTTTTATTCATGAATGATTTTGTAACATCATTCACTGGTCAGAGTTAAGCAGTCTCCTGAATTTTGGCACAACCTTACTCAGCCAGGAAGCTGTCAAGCTTATGGTGTTAGATATAGTTTTCTAAAATTCTAACTTTTACTTGAAGGCTCAAATTTTATCATTAGCAAAGAAAGTACTATTATCTGTTTTCCTTCAAGTGACAAGCTCACTTTGTACTTTCTCAAGAAAATACCTCCCAGATACCCAAATGGGAATAACCATAATTTTAACAAAATTACTTTTCAAATTTCCTCTCAAATAATAATGTTCCAAATATTTCCTCCAAATAAAAATGTACACCTAACTTGAATAATTGCAAAGACTCGTGTCTTTTCCTTGAGAAACCACTGTACCTAAAAAAGTGCTTTATACATACTTCCTATTTCACATATGACATACCGAAAAGACCTATACTAAAGGGTTGAAATTTAATACAATTAATAGTTACTCCTGCTTTGTCCAAGTTGCTTTAAAGTGACACTAGCATTTTCTTCTCCCACTCCCCTCATGAGTATGTGGTGATGAAGAATACAAGCGTCATACTGGCACTGCAAGAGTTACATATTCTAGTGATTCCAGTGCCTTGATGTATGCCAAGACATCAGTCAAGTTTTGTCAGCCATTTTTGCTTTTGCACATCAGTGTAAACAGTAGCAGAGTGAAAAGGGCAAGTTATATCTTACTGTCACGATGAAATAGTGGGACCTCCTGAACTCCCTGAAAAAGTCTTACGGTCTCTCTTTGAAAGCTTTAGTTGACTGGTTCTTCAAATTTTCTTTGCATGGTGTATATTAAGTTTCTCTAGAAAAATGGAACCAATGACAGGGGTGAGACTGATTGATTTTAAGGAATTGGCTTATTTATTCTATTGTGGAGGCTGACAAGTGTAAAATCTGCACCTAATACTGTGTGTAAAATATAGTCATGGCCACATAATAACATTTTGATCAGTGATGGACTGCATATACAATGAGGGTCCCATCATTATTTTATAATGTGGTATTTTTACTCTACCATTTCTATGCTTACTTAGTATGTTTGGATACACAAATACTTAACCATGTATTACAGTTAACCTGCAGTATTCAGCACAGACACCTGCTGTACAAGTGTGTAGCCTGGGAGCAGTGGCTCTACCACATAGCCTGGGTGTGTGGTAGGCTGTACCAACTAGGCGTGTGGTTCGGTACATTCTATGACGTTCCCACAACGACAGAGTCATCTGATGATACATTTTCTTAGACTGTATCCTGTTGTTAAGTGTCACGTGACTACATTTAAACTTCTTTCTTCTGAAATAGTTTTTTTTTTTTAAATTAAATCATAGCTATGCACATTAATGCAGTCATGGGGTACAGTGTGCTGGTTCTATATACAATCTGAAATATTTTCATCAAACTGGTTAACATAACCTTCATGTCATTTTCTTAGTTATTGTGTTAAGACATTTATATTCTACATTTAAAAAGATTGACATGTACCCTTGTAAGATGAACCATAGGCGTGGTCCCACCAATCACCCTCCTTCCACCCATCTTTCCCCCTTCCCTCCCTTTCCTCTCCCCTCTGCCCATATTCTTGGGCTATAATTGGGTTATAGCTTTCCTATGAAAGCTATAAATTAGTTTCATAGGAGGGCTGAGTACATTGGATACTTTTTCTTCCATTCTTGAGATACTTTGCTAAGAAGTATATTTTCTGGCTCCATCCATGTAAACATGAAGGAGGTAAAGTCTCCATCTTTCTTTAAGGCTGAATAATATTCCATGGTACACATATACCACAATTTATTGATCCATTCATGGGTCTATGGGCCCTTCTGAAATGGTTTTTAAAGTTAAAAATATATATATATATACACATATATATATATAAAAATAGGAAAAAGTGTATAGAATAAAGAAATAAACTAATTTTGTACAGTTAATGAAAAGTAAAACTTCTCAAAACTCTTCTTACTGTATTTCTAGAGTTCCTTTCTGTCTTTGTTATCTTTTACTTTGAATAACTATGGGGGGGGCTCCTTTTTTTTCTTTTGTACCCAATCAATCAGAGGTGCTGCCTGCAGTCTTTTCCTATCCCTGTGTTCTGCCTGAGTTAAGACATTAGTGGCTGGTTTCCTTTGTCATTGCAGAGTGTGACTGACAGTTCATGACTGTGCTGAGGTCTGATGTGATTACAGTAATCAGCTACTAAAGCAAAATAATTGTCAGAGGATATAGAGCTGCCTTTGAATAGGAACAGAAATACCTCCACTCCTCAAATTTGAAATGGTGGCATCTCCTATTCTATGTGATAAACTGCCACCATAGGCTCATGTATGATTTTTCCTGTAGAGAAATTTCTCCTTTAAATATTTGTCTCATTTTCTTCCATTTATGTTTTTACTTTTATTGTAAATACTGTGTTTTCTACAAGTTTGAGGTTACTATTAATTTGTTTTGTTTTTCTTTTTAATCTTAAAAGTTTGCTGGATTAGGTGCCATATATTTTAAAATTTTGGTCCTACAAATTTTTATTTTGCTTCATGTCCTGGAAAAAAATATTTATTTCCTATAAAACAAAAGCTGTCAAAAAATAGGTTTGGTTATATATTGTTCTGAAGCAATCTTTTAGTAAAAATTCATACAATGACCAATACATTTTGCTATGTCCACTACACTGTTGAATGGACTGATAGGATTTCCTAAGTTTATCCCTGATTTCTTGTTTTTTTCGTCTTATCCTATTTTAAAGTCTTAGGGGTCAATTATAGAATGGCTTTATTCTGTTCAGTGCATCACTTTAGATTTATGGTTATGTGTTAATACTGTGAAATGCTACTTTATGGCACACCTCAACGGTGTGATCCTCTGTGAAAATGTTCCGTCTGGCCAGTTGGGAGCCACTCAACAATTGCAATTATCTCTTGTATATTATTGATATTCTAGTATTATCTTAGCTTTTAAAATATCACCGTAGTAATAACTGATAATTTCAAAGTGTAACTAAAATATGAATACGTACAATGTTCCGTTTGCTTTTTTAGAGCCGCTAAGGATAGGGAGAAATGATGGTGTGCTTTTGGGGCCTTGTTTACTCATTTATTTATGAGAAGGAAGATCAAATGTTGTCTTCTTCAACTCCGTGGCCATATTTGTAGGCTGAATTTTTTTTTTTCAAGAAAACATTTAAAAAGTTTCTGTGGCATTTAAGATATTTTCTATATTGAGATACTCTTCTATATTTAATTATTTTCCAGGCCAGTTTATTTGGAAACATTTCCTGCCTGGAGTGTATTTGCTTACAGCAGCAGAGCGGACACTCTTCTATTCCTGGTAGTGAGGTCCATTGCTTAAGGTTTCCATTTATAATTACTATCAGTTTCTTTTAGAATGAAAACTATTGACTCATTTTGAAAACTTACACATTTTGATATTCATGTCCAGACATTGGATTTTTTGTTTGTTTTTTATTTTATTTTATTTATTTATTTTCTGTTTCAGGTTCATTGAGGGTACAAAGAATTAGGTTACACTGATTGCATTTGTTAGGTGAAGTCCCTGTTATAAGTATGTCTCGCCCCCCAAGAGTTTGCCATATACTATAACTCCCCATCCTCTGGTTCCCTCCCTTCTCCCTGACCCCTTATTCCCCTGTCCCCCATGTTGAATTGATTTGAGTTTTTCTCTTATGAGGGTTATGTATTAGATTGTCTACTGGCTTCATATTAGGATTGAGTGCATTGGATTCTTGCTTCTCCATTCTTGCAATACCAGACACTATGTCTTTTAAAAATGAAAATGCAGAGGCCAGGTGCAGTGGCTCACACCTGTAATCCTAGCACTTTGGGAGACTGAGGCGGGTGGAGTCTGTGAGCTCGGAGTTTGAGACCAGCCTGAGCAAGAGTAAGACCACATCTATAAAAAATAGCTTGTTGTTTTGGGGGGTGCCAGTAGTCCCAGCTACTTGGGAGGTTTGAGGCAAGAGGGTCACTTGACCCCAAGGGTTTGAGGTTGCTGTGAGCTATGATGCCATAGTATTCTACCAAGGGCAACAAAGTGAGACTCTCTTTCAAAAAAAGAATGTATTTGTTATAAAATTAAATTTAAGGCTGGTGACAGTGGCTTGCACCAGTAATCACTCTGAGAGGCTGAGGTAGGAGGATCACTCAAGGTTAAGAGTTCAAGACTAGCCTGAGCAAGGGTAGGACTCCATCTCTATAAAAATAGAAAAATTAGCTATGCGTGGTAGTAAGAGCTTATATTTCTAGCTACTTGGTAGGCTAAAGGAGGTGGATCCATTTGAGCCCAGGAGTTTGAGGTTGCATTATATATGATAATGCCACTGCACTCTAGCTAGAGTGATAGAATGAGACTGTGTCTTAAAAAAACAAACAAAAAAATTAAATAGGGTCTTTGGAAAGCAGATAGTATGTTTATGCCATTGTATGTACCCTTTACACAGCAGATAATAGAGGTCTCTGCAACATCATGGCTATATGTTGATTGATACCTGTGGACTAAATTGTAGAATTAGCATTATATAGTATTTCTGGGAGTGGCATTGTAGAGCTACCTACGTGAACAATTCTATACCAGGATATCAATACAAAGATTAGTCCCAGCCAACTGTACAAGACTAATTAATAGACTGGCTAAATCTTTTTGCAATTGATTTTTTGGAGGAGTAAAACGGACTCTTTTTTTTTTTTTTTTTTTGAGGCAGAGCCTCAAGCTGTCCCCCTGGGTAGAGTGCCATGGCATCACAGCTCACAGCAACCTCCAACTCCTGGGCTCAAGCGAGTCTCCTGCCTCAGCCTCCCAAGTAGCTGGGACCACAGGCGCCCGCCATAACGCCCAGCTATTTTTTGGTTGCAGCCGTCGTTGTTGTTTGGTGGGCCCAGGCTGGATTCGAACTTGCCACCTTAGGTGTATGTGGCTGGCGCCTTAGCCACTTGAGCCATAGGCGCCGAGCCATAAAACAGACTCTTGTTGAATGTTTATAGTATACGGATTTGCTAGATGTTTTTCTCAATTAAAACTGTCTGTAGTTCTGAACACTAGGTCATGGTCTGGATAGGGGCGAAGTACTCAGATAGTAAATGTTAGAGTCAAACATGGACATAGGTGTTTTCCGTTCCCAATCCAGGAAATCGTTGGTTTTTTAAAATGAATTTAACATATATTGCTTTTTAGGTTATTTAAACTTGCAGTTTGCCCCAAAGGAGATAAATAATTTAACCACTTCAGATGTCTGCTATTTAAGTATCTTTGAAAGAAATAGTCTGGAGCATAGAATATCCAATATGAAGAAATGGTTACTGAGTTATTTTTGCAGCTGTGATAGACTTTGTTGTATTCATCAGTCCATTTTGTTGCAAGAGTTTTCCCTTTTCAGACCAGGTACCCCTTATTGATAAAGCACAACTTTCCCCACCCCCCCTTCTTTCTTTTCCTTTTAAACCTTTCTAATTTCATTGCAATATAGGAATTTTCACTGTTAAGTAGTATTAGTCACTTTTCACTATTAGTAGTGCCATTTCATAACACAGGGATGACTGTGTAGTATATTATGAAAGTTAGGCCCACTAATACTATAGTAAGGGAAGCCAAAATCTTGCTGAAAGGTATGACTTTTTATAGGTATGACTATTTAATGAACTGAAACAACTCACAGTTGTCGAAAATTAGTCATAGTTTTTAGAAATGAAGAAATACAACTTACTAAATTGCTTCTGAACCAGAAAATAATAGAAGTATGTTTTGATACTATTTTAGAACATTGAAAATTAAGTTAAGAAAATTAAAAGGGTCTTTAAAAATTTCTGTACATCTTAAAACCTGGTTATGTACAATTTTTAATAATTTGAATTATTGTTTATATTAAGAAAGTTACCTTTCCCTGAGCCATTTCTCTTAAGTTTGGCAACTTTTAATTTTTCAAATAAGCATGTTATAAAGAAAACTTCTAACTATTGTCCAGTTATCACCGTCATTCTTTTAAAAACTAAGGGCATTTGGGGTGGCACCTGTGGCTCAAAAGGGTAGGGAGCCAGTCCCATATGCCAGAGGTGGTGGGTTCAAACCCAGCCCTGACCAAAAACTGCAAAAAAAACCCCCCCAAAACTAAGGGCATTTTAATATTCCTCCTGCCAAAGTAGAAAGGCAAAAATTTTGCAATAAGGGATAGTTACTACCAGGAAATTTTATCCCAAGATAGATGCAGTTGCACTCATGTGGCCTCTCTTTTTCTGTCATTCCAAGTCGTACCACTCTCTCTACCATTTTGTTATCAGCACATGTTTGGTAACAGTGGTATTAGATAAGACCACCGTAAGAATGTGAAAGGACAGGAGGCTGAGGCAGGAGGATCACTTGAACCCAGTAGTTTGAGGTTGCTGTGAGCCGGCTGATCTGAGAAGAGACACTAATGAAAGGGGCTTCAAGGGGGGTGGGAGGAAGACCTGGCCTGCTGAACCAGGAAGTCTGGAGGGCCTATAACAATGTGGGTATGAAGTAACCTAGGTAACCAGTGACCAATAGAGAGATACAGTCAGTGACCAATAGAAAAGAGCAATATTGCCTGGCCAGGTAGAGAGGCCAATTTCAAACAGAGTATAGCTCTGTAGGCCCTTGCTTTTCCCACTATCACACTTTCTCCTTCATGAGAGGGTCCCACTTCCATCTCTCTTTGGAAGTACTCTAAACTTTCTCTTTGTTCTTCCTAAAAAAAAAAAAAAAAATCTCTCTTTATTACTCTGAAACTTGTGTATGCTCCTCTTGCTCTGTATCCACACTGCCTGTGCCGCTCGCTCCAGTTTTATTTTTGGTTTCCACCCACTTTTGCTTTCTATTCTCTCTGTGCTTCAGTTGAACTTTCTAACTCATGGAGTAATTGAACCAGGTCAAGTGAGTTGGGAAACAGGGACCTCCGACCCTACAGCACTCTAGCCTGGACAACAGAGTGGGACTCTGTCTTAAAAAAAAAAAAAAAAGGAAACTTTTTAACAATCTCTCTCAGTAACAGAAGAACAATACTGCATGTACTCACTTATAAGTGGGAGCTAAACAATGGGTATACATGGTCACAAGAGTATGATGGACTTTGGAGACTCAGGTGGGTGTACATGGTCACACAGAGGAGTCCTCAGTAATGGACTTTGATGACTGAGAGGGAGATGAAGGATCAAAAATTACCCATCGGGTATGATATACACCATTCCGGCAATGGCTATGCTGAACCCGACTTCACCACTGTACAATTCACCCATGTAACAAAGAATTACTTGTAACCCCTAGATCTGTTGAAATTAAAAAAAGAAAAACTATTTGGTTGAAATCTCCTCACTAATTTTAGTTCCTGGTTCTAGATCTCTTCTAAAGTGACACAAATGAACTATTTTTTTTTTTTTTGAGATGGAACCTCAAGCTATCGCCCTGGGTAGAGTGCCATGGCATCACAGCTCATAGCAACCTCCAACTCCTGGGCTCAAGTGAGTCTCCTGCCTCCGCCTCCCAAGTAGCTGGGACCACAGGTGCCCGCCACAACGCCCGGCCATTTTTTTTTGGGTGCAGCCATCATTGTTGTTTGGCAGGCCTGGGCTGGGGATTCGAACCCGCCACCTTAGGTGTACGTGGCTGGCGCCTTAGCCGATTGAGCCACAGGCGCCGAGCCCACAAATGAACTATTAATATTCCATATACATACAACTGTGCCTTGGGTATTTAAGAAGATCCTATTTCTCTAAACCTCTTAAATGTTACCAGCTTTTCATCACTTTCCTAAACACCTTATCTTGTAGGTTTTTGCCATTTGAATACTATGACTTCTCATTTCTCTTAGTTACTGGTTGTCATACTAGAGTCCTGCCTCACTCTAGTATGTAGATTACAACAGAACTTGCTTGCCCTGAACATCAGATATCTGATAATGTGCCCTAAAATTATAGTAATTATACTAAGGCTTTTGGGATTGTGCATGGGATCATAGCTCTTAGCTAGCTCAATTTTACAGATAACTCTTTCTACCTATCACTGCCTTATGAATTGTTCCTCAGGCCAGATCTCCCCTGCCCTTACAAATGGCATTTTGATAGTACACATGGAGGTCTTTATGTTTATCCCTGTTACATTTAAATTTGCCAGTTGTAGCCTGCACTTTCACTTACCAAGTTATTGAAAATCCCAGAGTTTGTCAGTAAAGAATTTAAACATCTTTAACAATTACACAGCCATCCCATGTCTGTTTCCTTATCTTAAAAATTGTGGAATGATACTTTATGGGTTAGTTTTAAAGTTCATGTGAAACATTTATGTAGTCATTCTTTTTTAAAAATCTTCTTAATTTGAATTTTTTAATCTGAAATTTTTATGGGTACATAATAGTTATATATGTACACTTATCATTCTTTATTTTAACAATTCCTACATGACAACTGCTAGGGATAAAACATAATCTATTGTTGACAATATCAGATAAATAAAATGTTGTATATAGTTCCTGACCTCAGCTAACTTACAAGGTTATATTCTGAAACAATGTTTCATATGTTTTGTTTTAAATAAAAGCAGAGGGATAATTAATAATTCATTGTGGTCATGTAAACATATCAATCAAAAAGTAATATATTTCCTGCCAAATTAGTAATACAGATAATAGTTCTTCACAGCTAAGTGTTGCTTTGTAAAATATAGTAGGAAGCCATGTTTGAAGCCTGTGTCCCTAGAAAAAGCACTGAAATGATTTGTAGCCAGTATTCAAGGACTTTACCTCTGAAACCTTGAGCATTATAAGAGGAAGTCTATTTTTTTTAAAAAAAGGGTTCTAGGAAATGAAGTTAGCTTTGTTAAATTTGTTATTAATATCAGCTCGTCTTTTTCAAACAACTGTATTTTTAAAACCCCTCAGTTGGAATTTCCCACTGACTTACTGGCTTCTTTACTATTTTGTAGAGATAGAGTTGGTAGTACCCAGTCTGGTCTTGAATTCCTGTCCTCAACCAATCCTCCTACCTTGACCTCCCAGAATGCTAGGATTAGAGGCATGAGCCACTACAACCGGCTCAGTTTTCTAATTGTGAATTGGATTAAATGTAAACAGTTTGCTGTCAGAAACTTTTTATGAAAGAGAAATAGCCTAAAGATTTATTTATCTCTGAAGTATATCTGGGTGATCTTGTTTTAGACTCTCAATTAAATCTTTCTGATACTGAACATTAACAGATTCCTAGTATATCTAAAGCCCTTTTAAAAATTCAACACCAATGTTTATTCAGCATTCACTATATCAGGCATTATATTGCTTTATTTCATGCTTTATGTGGTAATTAAATTATTTTTAATCATGAACCTGAAGTACCATTTCATTTGGCTAAAGTGGAAAAATAAAATCCTAGCCCAGATTTTCTGTAGAACTGCTTAGGGGAGGGTATGCCATTGACTGGTAGTGTAACCATGAATGAAATAAATGATGTGACATGAAAGATTGAGTTAAGGTATAAAAGTCAGATAGTCACCTTTTGTTTTTAGAAGAAAGTATAGTACTAATTAATAGGGAATGTATTTGGTTTAGGAAATTCTGAGCAGGAAAACTGACCATAGCTGTCATCTTTATTTTGCATTGGCTTGATTTTTAATTGGTTTGGTGTATTCATATGTGATTTCTTTGGGAAGCAACAAAACATTAAAAATCAAATTAGTAAAATTCCTTGTTTCCTGGCGTCAAAGAATAATTTCTTCCTGCCATATCTGTAAGGTTTTTCCAGCCTCTAATTTTTCCTCCGGGATAAGGGAAGAAATGAGTGTGTAACTATTAAGTGAAGTGAATGTATCAGAAACCTAGAGCGGTTGGAATCTTTGGACAAACACTGTGTAAGCTCTAAATATGATTAATCTTCCTGAGAACAACAAACCATTTTTCTCCATTTTATACTAATTAGAAAGTGAATACTTTAGGTAGAAAAAAATATAAATGTGAGTACAATGCTATTAAGTTTAGTATGGAAAGCCTGTACCATTACGTAGTTTCCTGAACTATGTAACTTTCATCTTCTGGAGCATTGTTACTAATAATTTTGAAGTCATTAGATTTTCCTGACTAAAGTGAGAAAGTTGTTACAGGATTCTTTTTCTTAGCTGGCTCTGTTGAATTCTGCTTGCTGATCTAGATGGTTAAGGAATAGGGTAAATATAACCCAAAATGGGGCTACTTCAAGGTAAGTGTGATTTATTTTTGTTTCTGTAAAATCTATAATAAGCGGTTCTCCTAAATCTTGTGTTTATATTTCATTTCTTAAGTAGTATTTGGCATATTGTAACCTGACATAATTGTGTTTCAATATACAAATAGTGTGGATTATAAAATTTCGAATTACAATCAGGAGTGTTAAGATAGGAAGATACGTAGGTTGTAGGCATTGAGCCAGGCTGTGAGAGCAATCACAGCAAAGCTCAGCACGAGAAGCATCAGTGCCTGGGGATGTGTGATTTCCTTACCTCATCTATCAGGTTCCCTGATTAGGTTAGCTTCCTTCCTGGGAGAAGTGAGACATTTTTCCAGAGAGAGGCAAGCAAGGGGAAATCTTCCCGTGGAAGGCCAGACACCATCAGCATGGAAGTAATTTGACTTAAACCTGGAGAAGAATTTTCGGCCCATGGACATGTAGTACATGAGCAGTATGGAGGATGTGGATGGAGCTTAATTACTTAGGGCTCGAGTTGACCCTGGTTTTTATTGTGATAAAATATACATAACGTTAAAGTTTACCATTTTAGACACTTTTAAAATGTACAATTCAGTGGCATTAAATACATTCTCATTGTTTTGCAACCATTCCCAACGTCTATTTTCAGACGGTTTTTATCTTCCCAAACTGGAACTCTTAAACAGTAGCTCCCTAAATTCCCCTTCCCCCAGCACCTGACAAGCACCATCCCACTTTCCTTCTACAAGAATTTGGGGCCTGTAGTACCTAAAGTTGAGTGTCATAGAGCAGTTGTCTTTCAGTGACTGGCTTATTTCACTTAGTCTAATATTTGCAAGATTTATTAATGCTGTATCCTGTAATACAATTTTATTCCTTTTTAAGACAATAATATCCATTGTACATATAAACCATATTTTATTTATATATTCATATCTGTTGACGAATATCTTTTTTTTGAGACAGAGTCTCACTACGTCGCCCACAGCAAAGTGCTGTGGCGTCATAGCTCACAGTAACCTCCAACTCTTAGGCTTAACTGATTCTCTTGCCTCAGCCTCCTGAGTAGCTGGGATTACAACGCCCAGCTATTTTTAGAGATGAGGTCTTGCTCTGGCTCAGGCTGGTCTCGAACCTGTGAGCTCCAGCAATCCACCCTCCTCAGCCTCCCAGAGTGCCAGGATTACAGGTGTGAGCCACTGCGCCCGGCCCTCACAATTTTGTTGCTTCTACCTTTTGGTGACCATTACTTCTAAACTACTCATTATATATCTATTATGGAAAAGTATTTGAGCTTTTGACAGGAACTTGTCCATAAGATCAAATATGGTATTGCGATTGTCCCTTCCCAGTGAGTGGAGAGTGCATTCGTTCACAGAAGTGTGAGTGCCTGCAGCACACCCCACACTGGGTGCTGTACTGCGGCAATGCACATGGGCAGACACGACCCCAGCCATGGTGGAGATGCAAGTGAAGTGCAGGAAGCAGACACCAGCTGCTTAAATAATTTCATGCCTAATTGTAAAATCCTAATTGTCATACATAAGTGCTTAAGAGAAGAAAAGTGAGGGTATTTTACCAATATATTTTCTGGGAGTCAATCAAAAAAGGGAGGTATGGCTCAGCGCCTGTGGCTCAAGTGGCTAAGGCGCCAGCCACATACACCTAAGGTGGCGGGTTTGAATCCCCAGCCCGGGCCCGCCAAACAACAATAATGGCTGCAACCAAAAAATAGTCGGGCGTTGTGGCGGGTGCCTGTGGTCCCAGCTACTTGGGAGGCTGAGGCAGGAGACTTGCTTGAACCCAGGAGTTGGAGGTTGCTGTGAGCTGTGAAGCCATGGCACTCTACCCAGGGGGACAGCTTGAGGATCTGTCTCAAAAAAAAAACGGAGGTAGGAGGAAAGTTTTTGGCTGAGGAAATAATAAGGAAGAGCAGCTCAGGCACCTTGCAGTGCAGAAAATGAGCGTGAGGTGAGCGGTGTGAGTCTGGGAAGGGCATCAACCTTGCAGCTTCCCTGGCTTCCCAGTGCTCCTGGCACAAAGACCAGAACCCTTATCATACTGAGAGTGGGAAGCCAGGGAAGAGTTTTAATTTGTAAAAGGGGGGGGTCAGTGAGTGAGGGTAAGATGATCAGATGTTAGCTTTTAAAGATCTCAGGAGCTAGTACGATAAATAAGTGAGGCGGATGGAATTAAAATGGAGTTCAGACAGTTTATTAAGGAAACTTTTACAGTTCTCAAGGCAAAGATTAATGTTTGGAGTGGGAGGATAGTAGCAGAGATGAAAAGAAACCTAACTTTGAGAAACATTGGAAAAATTAATAAGCAGACATTGTGATGTATTGGTCCTGGAGAAAAGGGTTGAGGTGAATTCCTAGATGTATAGATTGTATGACCGGGTCACTGTGGTTCTTCATTTGAGTAGCGCATGGGACAAAGAAATGATGAAAGCCAAACTAGATTCTGGAGAGATTTGATTGTGAAGTGGGGGAAGAGGTGTGGTCACTGGAAAACATGGGGTCTAGGGAATGTAGCTGGTCCTGCTGTGTTTTGCAGTGAAAGAGACCTGCACGTTGAAAAGCTGGTGGGGAGGACCTCTGGTTATGGGAGAGAGGTTATATATATATGGATAACAAGGATGATGGGTAATGTAAAAAGTTTAAGAAAGGGTTTGGGGTGTGTGGGGAGAAGCAGGACCCAACATAGTGATGTTGGAGGGGGATGGTCAGCTTTAGATATGAGGAGAAAGAAGGAAAGAGAATAGGGTGGGTGCAGTCTTAGGTAGATAGCCAAGAAATACAAGTTATCAAGCATTGTCAGTTCCAAAGTCAGTTATTAAAAATGCAAATTTTCTATATCTGTTTTCTATTACATATGCCATATATAGATCCAGTTGCAAGAAACTGACCCCTGCTTCAGGGTTGAAATGCCGTTATTCTGTGTTAACTATAATGCAGTCTTTTCAAATAACCTACATGCCTCGGTGAAATCAAGAGTTTCTGATAGAATGAAGTATCCTCATTTAATTTCAACCATCTACCTTTAGAAGTTTGGTTGATTAGAAAAAAAATCAAGACCTGGGTTTATTTCTATGTTATTTGCAAGGCAGTAGTACATTTGTACGTGTGTATGTATGCATGTGGGTGTTTGTGAAAATCACATCTTCTAAATTTTTATAAAGCTTGTCAAGTATGCATTTTATAAATTTTTGCTAGATACTTATTTACTGTAGCATGGTGGTATTTGAGGGTAGGGTAGAGGTCAGACAGATTCCTTTATCTTCACCTTGGTGAAAAATCATGTTTTAGTTCAAAGCTGTTCAAGTAAGTCCTTGGTCTATTTTCCCACCCTGTCTTCAGTGATATTATTTGGAGTCAGCAATCAATGGATTCCATCCCTCTGAGACTTGCTTAACCTACAGCCGCTGATATGAATACAGGCAAGAGCTTGTTACTTTATCTGAATTGTCCATTGCTACCTTAATGAGTGAAATGGTTAAGTAGAGGAGGGGGCGAGCCTTAAGGAATGTGTGTGCCATTTGAGCTGAATATTTCAGTGTATATGGGGAGAGGGAGGGAGAGAGAGAAATCCACTTACATCACTAGAACTGCATTGAGTGTGAGCCTTGCAGGTTAAGAGACAGACTACAGTGTCTTGCTTTCTGCAGGAAGCAGCAATGCCGTTTGTTTCCTAAGAGGAATTTTTTATTTAGAAAAGGAAGCTTTCTCTCTACCCAGGAAATGGCTTTCCTTGTGCGTTGCTATGCCAACTGCCTGCAGCCATGGTCCTCCAAAGTAAGCACAATAATGTAATTATATTGGTGTATTGCATTCAGACTCATGATTCTTGAGATTGTGTGTGTGCATGTGCTGTGTCTCTGTTAGTGACTCTCTTGCTAGCAGGCATGCTCGTGTTGAGTGTGAGGGACAGACATCATTAAATTAAATGTCCATCAGTGTCATGCTGCTAAGATTAATTGTGCAAACTTGGTTAGTGGAGTGGGACAGAGATCACTGGTCACCACTCTGTCAGCATCATTAGCAGCTAGGGAGGAGGTCCCGATTCACACGCTCTGCCCTGATTTTTTTTTCTTTCTTTCTCTTTCTTTTTCTCTTGGTTGGAGGGGTCTGTATGTGTGATTGCAAATGAAACAAGGGTGTTAACAATGCTCGGCTGAATGCGAGAGCCTAGTTCTTACACCACCCTGACTAATATAATTCTGTATTAAGCCTTTTTGAGGGGAGTCTGTGTGCAGTCAGCCATTTTAGCTTTTTTCTTTTCTTTTCTTTTCTTTTTTTTTTTTCCTCCTTTCCTTTTGCTTCTTGTTCTTCATTCTCAGAAATGATCTTGTTTCCTTGGGAGACTGAGAACTGGACTAGGTTTTCTCGGTCTTGTCATAGCCTGAGATGGTTAGAGTTTCAATGTTATAAAAATGGAGACGAACACCGTTGTTCGGATTCCTTTTCTGGTCTACAAGTGTGAAGGGTTTTTAAGCTTACCAGTAGTGACACTTTAAGCTGCAGCTTGGTTTTCCCTCCTCCCCCCTCTTTTTTTTTTTTTCCCCCTTTCTTTCTTTTTCTTTTAATTTAATGCTGTAGAGGGTGACTTGCCATCGTGAGAGCTTGGTACATGATGTGTAAATTCAGTTCAGCATATGTTTCTTCATTATGAAACCACTAGCAATCCCAGCTAACCATGGAGTTATGGGCCAGCAGGAGAAACACTCAGTAAGTATCACAAATGCTGCTTGTGCTTTGATAGCACGTCATAGAGAACTGCTTTAAAATGGGAATTGTTGCTCTTTCTCTTCAGGGAAATCAGTTTTTTAGAGGATATAATAGTCTTCTGGGAGGGGAGGGTAAATTACAACTGATTTGTTCTTCCAGTTTTGTCATAATTAAAAAATATTTTTAAATGAGTCCAATAATTCTTTTAAAGCAAAATCACTAACATTGACAAATATTGGGCAGCTGATTTTTATAATCAGAAACTAAAGCTTTTTAATAATTCAGCTTTAACTTTGCACTTGAATAGTTTTTTTTAAAAATGTGGGTTTTGGGGGGTTTTTTTGTAGTTGAATTTACTGACAGATCATGAGAAAGGTTATTGAAAACAGGAATAATCTGTAGTGAGGCATTCACATGTAGGTTTGAGGGGAGGAGGGGCTTTGGCTATTGATTTGGTAATAAGGCAATCAGTGGAACTCATCTGACTTCTTAATATACATACACTCATCAGTGATGAGAACATGGAATTTTTTTTAGTACCATGAAAAAAAAATTATTGCTTCTTTATAATTGATCCCATGAGTCAGCTATGCATTTGTCATGCTGAAATCCCCTGGGCAGCTACCGCTGTTACTGAGAAACACTTTTCTATGCCTCACCCCATGTCAGAGCCTCTTAGTTTCAGGAATGTGAGTTCTCACACTGCTACTTTTATATCACCATGTTGGGAGTTTTCTGCCATCACACTAATTCACATGATTGATATGTGTGAGAGTGTGTGTGTGTGTGTGTGTGTATGCATGCACATATAAGTGTTTTAAATATGCAAAATGAAAGTACATCAATTAAGGCAGCTTACATAGTAGACCAAGTGTTTTTGAAATGTCTGTTTCTATATGCTAGCATCTAACAGGTTATTATAGTATAGGATTTGTCTTTTATGTATTCTAAAAGGATGAGATGTTAAACTTTAAAAATGGACATAAGTCGCTAAGGCTTTGTAAATTTATAAATAGCAGGCCATGAATTTAGAATGTTTAGATGTGTAGGTGAAGGAACATAATTTGGTTTTGTTCTTCCTTATGAACAAAATTATTAACTAAATCTGAGGTTTTCTTAGATGAAATGACTATTAAGGTATCATGTCACCTTATGAATGAAACGAGGTGTTTTAAGGCAATAGCTGTGTTGGAAGCATGTTGTGATTCTGTGCTTAGAGCCCAGCCCCTCATAATGAGGTCCTTGTGGTACCTCACTAATTAAATCTCTTCGGATCAGATCCAAAAGAAGACCAATCTCAAACTTAACCTCACTAACAGGAGACGTTGTTATAGAGAAGTTCCTTTGTAGTTTGATTTTGTTACCAGAGCTCTTGAAATTATGCTCCTCTGTAGTCATGATTTTTCCAAGCAGAAGATAAGAGTATAAGTTAAACTATACTTGAGGACCCTTAGAAACAAATTTTAAAACATAGGCTCTTTATTTATGTTCTTCATAGATCCTTTTCTTCTAATAGAGGGAAGAGGTATTTAACAATAACAATGAAAAAGAAAACTGTTAAAACTACTTACTGGTAGGGAGAGGAAAATGTGTTATTAACTTTGTGAAACCAAACCACCGGTTGGGTCAGATAATACCAAAAGGTACTATTTTTATTTTGCAAGCATATCTGTTTCCCAGCAAGTGCTTTATGTTTTACTAACATTTAGTGTAATCCTATGACAGCATTTAACACTGGCCACAAAGGAACTTCAGATTGAGCGATTTATAGAAACGTGAGCAGTATTTCTCACGATACTTTTGTGAGAAATTAAAATACCAGAATTTGTCGTCTCAGAATATCATTTGCAGCGGAGTTGGAAGCTTATCATAGATGTATCCCCGTCTTGCCTCATCCTTGTTGACTGATGATCCTTTGTTTATCTAGACTTTGCCATTTAATAATCAGACCTTTCAAACATTAATTAAATGCAAGGAATTTATTCACATAATAGGTGACTCAGTAAAACAGTTGTTGGGCAAAAATAAATGAGAACTTATTTCAACCTATGAGGCTTTATGAGAATAGGGCCAGTGCTAATTTCAAATGAATAAAATTTACTAAATTCACAGATACTTTTATTTTTGCTTCTTTCTAAACATTTTGGCTTTTTAAGTAGCTTTGCTTTATTAACTACAGAAAAATCAAAAATATAAAGTTGGGGAGGCCATTTTTTTTTTTTTAAAGCTATAGTTGGGAACAAGTCACAAACTCAGTTATCTCACTTTGTCAGACTCTTTCAGCTCTTTTATGGGCTTTTATTCTTTTTATTTGTCCATCCTCTTTGGCAATTTGCATACGGGTTTTTATCCTTTATTCATTTTCTATCTCTGTGCATATTTCAGTTGCTGGCACAAAATAGATACACAACAAATATGGCTGAATTTCTCATTTAGTTGAATTAATTGGATTGATGAAGTGTCATTTAACCTCTTCAAAATCCCTTAAATTTTACTTCTTCTTTTTTTTCTTTTTTTAAACAGATGGAGTCTTACTTTATCACTCTCAGTAGAGTGCTGTGGTGTCACAGCTCACAGCAACCTCCAGTTCTTGGGCTTAGGTGGTTCTCTTGCCTCAGCCTCCCTAGTAGCTGGGACTACAGGCACCTGCCACAATGCCCGGCTATTTTTTGTTGCAATTTGGTCAGGGCTGGGTTTGAACCTGCCACCTTCAGTATATGGGGCTGGCACTCTACTCACTGAGCCACAGGTGCTGCCCGTTAAATTTTACTTCTTGTACCTCCTTCCCATCCCTATTCTAGATGGTCAGTTGATAACATAATAATAATATGGATGTCTGTGTATTATCAGAAACATACCCAACCCTAGGCTGTATTTTTGTAGTCATGTAGGCTTTTTATTTAATCTTCGGAGGAATCTTATGATTTTTGTGAGTGTAAAAACCTAAGAATCCTGTGGGTTTTTGGAAAATAAGAGGAGCTTATCAACATTTCAACAATGTATTATGAAACTACATTTTTCAAGACTTCTGAACCATCAGTTGTACAGACTATTAACATGTGTTAGATGAAAACATTTTGTAGGCTAAATAAGTTAGGGAAAATGTTGGAATAACAATTAAAATCTCATTATTCAATTTATCAACTATTTTATTCTTTTACCAGGGAATCCCTCTTTTCACATTTTGCCTAGCTAAGATGCCTTTGAAAAGTCTGTTATGTAGGGTAGCTTTGAAACTTTGTAATTTTTTTTTTTTTCCAGAATTCATTCTGTTGCCCAGGCTGGAGTGTTGTAGAATCAGCCTAGCTCACAGCAATCTCAAACTCCTGGGTTCAAGCAATCCTCATGCCTCAGCCTCCCAAGCAACTGGGACTACAGGCACCCCTTTCAATGCCCAACTAATTTTTCTGTTTTTAATAGAGATGGGGTTTCACTCTTTTTTTTTTTTTTGGAGACAGGTTTTAATTTGTCGCCCTCAGTAGAGTGCTGTGGTGTCACAGCTCACAGTAACCTCCAGCTCTTGGGCTTAGGCAATTCTCTTGCCTCAGCCTCCCGAGTAGCTTGGGACTACAGGTGCCCACCACAACACCTGGCTATTTTTTTGTTGCAGTTTGACCAGGGCTGGGTTCAAACCCACCACCCTCGGTATATGGGGCTGGTGCCTTACTCACTGAGCCACAGGCGCTGCCCAGGGTTTCACTTGTGATCAGGCTGTTCTCAAACTTGTGAGCTTCAAGGGATCCCCCTGCTTTGGCCTTCCAGAGTGCTAGGATTACAGGCATGAGCACTGCACAAGGTTACAGTTGAAACCTTGTAAATTTTTAAAGTACATGAATTTTAAATGGATAACCTGTTTTACATTTTTATAGAAATTCATTTGTACTTTGAATCACACCTTAAGTCATAATTAAATAATAATAAAAATAGTGATAAGAAAATACTTCACTTAAGTATAGGAAATAAATTGCAATAGCTATGATTTCCTGAGGATTTAATGTATGTCAGACACTATGTTATGTATCATCTGACTTAATTCTTATAACTACCCTCTGAAAAAAATATATTATCACCTTTTAAGAAATGAGAAATTGGAATTAAAAAGAATTCTTTCTGAGTACATATACTAGTCAACAGTAGAGCCATCATTGGAAGCTACATTTGTCTGATTTCATAACCATTGCTTTAACCGCAAACTTGTACTACCTCCTCTTATGTGGTCGAATTTACCGTACATTTGACCACGTAAGGGGAGGTGGTACAAGTTTGCGGTTAAAGCAATGGTTTGTAGACTGTGTAATTATGAGAGCTGGTCTTAGCTAGTGGAATTCACAACTTGAGAAAAAGTGGTTGTTTCTGCCCCATTTACTCTCTCTTTCTTGGCATGTGTGGCATTCCAAGCACTGTTAATATGAAAGAGCAACAATATCGTGATCAGATTATTTTTATACAACTTTCTACTGCTTGGCTCCATCAATAACACATCTACCCATTTTAAATTATCTCAAGACTTGAATTGAAATGATCAGGACAGATACCATGTAGCCCAGTCTCCTCCTTCCACTTTTCTGTATCTGGCCCCACCATCATAGACACTTTTGTTTTTGCTGCGCAACTCTTTAAATATTAGCCATGTGTGGTGTTCACACCTGTAATCCCAACATTTGGAGAGGCCAAGGCGAGAGGATCATTTGAGCCCAGGAGTTTCAGGTTGCAGTGAGCTGTGGTGATGGCCCTGGACTCTAGCCTGGGCAACAGAGTAAACAAGACCTTGTCTCAAAATAATGAAAACAAAAAAGCATAAACTTAGTGTCTCAGCCTCCTTTGCTTTGTAACCTCTGAGTCTCAAACCACCGCTGCCATGTTGAGTCAGAAGCACGTAGCTTTGCTGTTGCGTCTGCCCCACGTCTGCCCTAGTGAACGCTGACTGTATTGTGGAGCACAGCATCAATTCATGATCACCTCGCTTGTGATCACTGCCTGTGACTCGTTTGTAGCCATAAATATCAATTTCGTCGTTTCGTAAGCCTTTTAACCAAGAAAGATGTAATAGAACTTAACAACAATGTTGTCTAAATCCCTGTTGGTCACTAAGTCCCGTATAGTCTACATTCTCTCTCTCTCTCTTTCTTTTTTTTTTTGAGGCAGCCTCAAGTTGTCCCCCTGGGTAGAGTGCTGTGGCATCACAGCTCACAGCATCCTCCAATTCCTAGGCTCAAGCAAGTCTCCTGCCTCAGCCTCCCAAGTAGCTGGAACCACAGGTGCCCGCCACAATACCCGGCTATTTTTTTGGTTGCGGACATCATTGTTGTTTGGCAGGCCTGGGCTGGATTCAAACCTGCCACCTTAGGTGTATGTGGCTGGTGCCTTAGCCACTTGAGCCACAGATGCTGAGCCTACATTCTCTCTCTTAATAAACACGTGAGACTATGGGAGTTTTTTGTTTTGTTCTGTTTTGTTTTTAAGGACAAGCTGGTCTGATTATAAACATGTCAGGCTCATTTTCTTTTCTCTTCCTATTTCTGAACTTATGGTGCTCTTGGCTGCCTTTGACTTGTTCCTTACTTCTTCATATTTATCTCTTCCCTCTCTGAATAGTGATCCAGGAACACTTAATATGTATGCTTAATTTTATTAATTCTTCTAATTGGTGCTTGGATATTGGTTTGATTTTTACCATTAGATGAGAGAGCATATCTTGGGAGAATTCTCCCCTTCCTCTATACCATGTGTGAAGGATATGGTCAGAATTTAAAACTGTTTATCAGCTATTAAGAGCACAGTATAGAGCAGGTGTCCTCAAACTACAGCCCGCAGCCCACATGCGGCCACCTAGGACATTTATCTGGCCCGCCAGGGGTTTTTGCTGTCGCTGCCTGTCCTGCTTAGCAGCCAACTCATCCCAGGGCCCGCAGTCTGGCCCTCCAGTGGTCTCAGGCAGTGAACTGGCCCCTTGTTTAAAAAGTTTGAGGTCCCCTGGATAGAAAATGCATTTCTGGGCTGGAAGAATAATAAGTATATGAGGGCCCAAGGCAGGAAGATGTAGAAGGATATGAGGATCCAGAAGGTCATGAAGAAAAACAATGAAATCATCTCTGTTGAGCAGATTGTGATAGAGAGAAGTAGTTCGATACAGGTGATAGAGTAGAGGATATTAGGGTACCTGACAAATTAATGACTATCATTGGAAGATCCAGCAAAGAGGTGTAGCCTTCTTCACCTCCCCTTCCTATTTCTTTTATCTTACCGTGATGGTTTAACCTTCTGTAAACATTGGGGAGAGTGACTCCAGTATAATATGATTGATGCATTTTCCTTAGCAATGTTAAAAAAAACAAAGAAAATTTAGGACTAATTATAGCTGCTAGGTTATACCTCTTTGGGTTAAGACCCCGCCTCTTCATTTGCTGTTGTTTATTTTGTCCATTATGACAGATGTATTTCCTGAGATGAAATAAACATATCTCTTGGGGAGGTTTTCCACTGTGCTTGCTATAGGAAGCAATATTCTATTGTTTTATTCAAGGACAAGGTCATCTTGCCTTGGACTTGGGCCAGGAAACCCTGGCAACAAATAATAGATCTTTTTACCCCTGTTAGAAGTGGAGAAATGTGTTTAGAAACTTGCTAAGGCATGGCGCACACTGCTTATATGTGGAGGATAGAGTTTTCTTCAGTCTCACCATAGGTCATATTAACATAAGACCTTTGCTTTTAGCCACAGAAGTACACTTCATATCCTTGCTTTTATTTTTTTTTTCTTTTTTTTTTTTTTATTAATTGATTTCTGTGTACATTGATGCCAACATGGGGTACATTGTGCTGTTTCATATACAATTTGAAACATCTTCATCAAGCTGGTTAACATAACTTTCATATCATTTGGTTAATC
>CAUYQV010014532.1:0-25245 GCA_963574575.1 Galagoides demidoff | reverse complement strand
TTATTAAATGCCATTATTCTATTGCTGTTTTTTTAAAAAAGTATTTTGAACATACAGGAAACTTCGTTATAAACATAGGTACCTACCCCAAATTTATTTCCCAGTTCTTTCTAATTAGTTGAATTTTTATACTGCTCTTATTGGTCACAGAAATACACTTTGCAATATCTTTGCATTTAGGGAGGGTCAGTGGAAGTTACTGTTGGTGCTTTCATTAAACTGTTTTAAAAGTGATTTCTGATGTGCTGGGTACCATTTTTCCCTTCCCACCTCTCCCCTTTGCCCTGTTGAATGTGTGCATAATGCCCACAGTCATTTTAAAAACACAGGGTGACAATGAATGTGGAAATTACGTGCTCCTCATAATAGGGGAGCTTATGACATGACGACATCATGCAGTTCTTATCCCCAAAGCATGTCATCTGGGATTCTTTTATGTGTAAGAAAAACACATCTCTGTGTTCTTTGAGCCCCTTTTCTTTTGAGTTCTCTGTTACAGCACTGAAGATAATCCCTTACTGATTATATAAATATACATTATATTATTATAATATAATAATTATTATAATATATGTAAATATATATTACATTTTCTATCCTGCTTTTTGGCTTCTTCAAATGCTTTACATTAAAAATGATCCTTGGATCACATTTTTATTATCTACAATTGTTGATAAAAATGCAGTAGAACTGAAACTGCTCTTTCAAATTGATAAAGGGGTGCAATGCAGGAACTAGACTAACAGCCCCAAACTCAGAAGAAACAGGGCCAGCTAAAATAATAATAATCTTCAGACTCTGTGAAGAAACAGGCTTAGCTAAAATAATGACAATAATCAGCCACTGCCCCTCCGTTTGCTTGATAAAGTCACTGCCCCCTTGTTTGCTTCTCTATAATTGCTACTCTAGAGGGCACAGTTAGTAATTATAAAGACTCTTAAATCTTCTCCATAGAAAAATTATCTATGTTCTCTGTGGGGTAATTTTTGAGGTATCTTCCAGGTCTTGCATTCAGTGGATCAGCTGACCCACCCAGACATCGATTGGTTCTGCCCCAACCCAGCCTATTAGCAGACCCTGATTACCCCCGCCTGGCCCACCTGTCTTTATAAACCCTGTCCCCTCAATTCTCAGAGCGCTGGAGCTGAGAGATTTCTCCCCTCTCCTCCCTTAGTGCTGTGTAGAATAAATCCTTTCTCTGTCTTTGTTGGCTTCTCTTGGGCAGCAGGCAGATGAACCCAGGTGGGCAGCAACAGAACACGTTTTTTGACCAATGATGGTTGAATTTGATGAATCTATGTTGCCTCAGACCTCATATCTCTTTTTGGCTAAGACCAGAACTGGTAAATTAGACTTTGAGCACTTGTCTGCTTAAATACCTTGGAAGCCTTGATACGCACTTATCTTTATATATACTTGACTTAATTAAAGGCATTTCTTATAAACAGAAATTGCCAGACGCTTTAAGAAAACGATTTGAATGAAGGTGTTAGAGACCAGGAGATGGGCTGAGACTGGACACAGGGGCTTGAGGATTGGGTGCAGGTGTTAGACAAGTTTTAAACAGAATCTAACTAGGGGATCTGATAACTACAGGCAAGAAATGGTTTCGACTGGCTTGTCAGTGATCCCTGCCACCTTACATGAACTTCAGCTTATTATAATTTCATTTACACTTTGGTTTTAAAATGTCTCCACCCTTGAAATTACCATGACAGTTCTAAAGCAATCATGAAAAGCAAGTATGAAAAGGAGAAGAAACCCAAGTCTAGGAATTGCTACAAATTCTTAGTCAAAGCCAGCTCTTTGGCCTTGAATATTCCTCCCCTCATTTGGTAAGACTACAAAGGATATAAAATCAATTTCTCTCAGTAGAGCTTTTCCCTTTCAATAAAATCCATCACTTGTTGGTCTTCCCTGGTATGTCCTGAAATTCTTTCTCCAGGGAACATCAAGCAAACACCAAGAACTTGCAAAACCTCCACTTGGAGGCTGGCGAGAAGGGTTCTGTGTAGCTTTCATTCCAGTAGTCACTGTAGCAATGTCTGACCAACTTGTAAACTGACGTAGCAATGTCTGACCAACTTGTAAACGTCAGTAAACTCCTCACTCCCTGCAGCATTTCTTGGTCTGACCTGTGTCCTTCCTCGTACTTACTCTACGGTCTATCATTGTAATCAGTCCATTATAAAATCACCTACCTGCCTCACTCCTGTCTCTCTTTCACTTGCTTACTGACCCAAAAACACCAGTTAAAACACAAATCTCATTTTCTCTGTCACTTCACAGTCAACCACAATAGAAGGAAAATAGACTAATGTGTCACCTCAACAACACTCCAAGCCCTCTCCAACCTACCTTTTACATACTTGTCCTTTCTATAACATTCCTGCCTTGCAAGACGATGATTTTAAATTTTTTCTTCTCTTGAAACCACTAAAGCTCTCGTAAACTCTTTGCTTTTAACCATTGTTATTGTTCAGTTCACTGAAAAAAAATCTAAGTAATGCAAAAATTATTTCCTTGGTTCTCCCTCACAAAATCTTTCCCAAACAGCCCCGCTCTGAGTGTCAACAACATTTAAAACAGACTGTCCAGTATTTTGAAGAATTTTGTTACATTTTATTTTATTATTTTATCTTATTTTTTTACCGTCTGGCCTTTGTCATACCTTGCCTGTGTTACATTTGATTAATTGATTTCTCTCTCCCTGTCTCAGCAGGTGAACTGTTCACCTTCCAGGGACCAGTCCCCCATCTGTGTATTAGAGCACACTCACTTTTTAATTTAACTACAATTATCATTTTTTTCCTCATAAATTATCTTTTTCCTTTTTACTGGATTATTCACATGAGAATGAGAGATTAGCATATCTATAATTTCATGAAATTCCCTCCTTTGACCCCCACAGCCCTCTCTGGCTACTGAGTTCTCTGTTTACTTTCAGCCGATGATCTCCTTGGAAGAGTTTAGAATACCAGTGTGCTTCATTTTTCTACTTTCCATTCTTTCTTAAATTGACTGTAATTATAGTTTTTATCCCTGATGCTTGACATAAACTGGTCTTGTAAAGGTTAATAATAATACCCCGGTGTTCAAATCTAGTGCCTAAATTACATTTGTTAACGTATTTGCCCTCTCAGTGATGATAGTATCATTATTCTTCTTCCCAAACCCACCCCTTCATCAAATCCTTCATACCAAGAAATCTGATCAATTTAATTGAAGCAGGGTGTAAAAGAAGAAAAGTGTGTTTTATTCCCTTTGTGATATTGGTACAGAGATCACTCTTCCTAGAAAAATGTTCAGTATCAGCAGTCACTGTTAACATTGCCTTTTTCTTAATTAATTCGTGGTGCTCAGGCTCCTGGGGGGGCTCTGTTTCTGAGACTTCATTATTTCTTTATTCCCATATTTCTTGTTCAGAAAAACCTGAGATCAGAGCATAAACAGCCCATTCACAGGAGGGGATAGGGAGAGGGAAGGCGCATTTCCCCAGTGCTGTTCTGTGCTCATCTTACAACATGGAAGCCTGCAGTTTGGCTCAAAGTCTCCTTCTTGGGTTTCCCAGCTGGAGCATGGAAAATGAGTGAGTTATGCAAAATCCCTACATCAGATGGCAATGAGGACTAGCAACTCCTGAAGAGCAGCCATTTAGAATAGTTGTCACACTTTACTACACATCTCAATTCTCTCAGAAGCCTGTCACGCTGCCAGACAGTGCTGGTGAAGCACAGGCTCCTACATCTGTGGGTTTTCAAGTGACTCTGATGCAGGTAGAACAAACATAAACAATACACTGTTCTAAGAACTACCAAACTCTTACATGTTGGGATTTAGACTGGAAAAACTAGGACTAGGAATGGGAAGAAGAGAGAAAACAAGTGTTAGCCAAAAACAAAATCAGAAAATCTCTTTCTAACTTTCAAAACAAAAAACAAACAAAATAAGGCTTGTCTTGTCAATTAAGCTAGCAGTCAGTAAACATTTACCAGAAAAAGGGAGGTGATGGCCAGGCTCGCAATCACATTTCCCCAGGGATGCCACATGAAGATAAGGAACATCCCCAACACAGACTCACCCTGTCCTCTCAAGATGGTCTATCAGTGGGTTCAAATGCTGGATGTGAGAGTGCCTGATTCCAAGCATCTAAGGCCACTGGACCGCTATATATCAACTCCTTTGCATCTTGCCTGCTTTCATCATTAGTTTCATTGGAAATTGGAATAAAAAACATGACTATGTCTATTTGCCAACTGCCTTTGCACCAGAAACCAAAGCCTAAATCTGCTTCTATTGAGTGTCAGCCATAATCAAAACAGACTCCTTAATATTTTCAAGTATTTTGTTGCATCTTGTTAATTTATTTTTAAGATGCATACTTTGTTTTACAGAGTACCCATTTTCAGACTTCTACTTGTTAATCTCCGAGCCAAGTCGGCTGACTCTACATCTGCCTATACTCATTCCTAAATTGGCTTTAAAAGCAATCTGTATAAACTGATACTCTCTAAATATACAACTTTGGGCTGAACACTCTTCAACTGAATACTTGAATTATCTACCAATGATTTAACTTATTACAAATTAATTTCATCAATCTTCAAATGTGCTAGTTATTCTATAGTCGTAGGCAGTGTGACCATATACCTAACTGCTTCTTCAAATGTCTTAGACTCCTTTATTCTTAACTCTGTTTTTCTCACACTAACTTGATATTCCGCAGTGATGACACCAAAGACTACTTTCAAAACATATTCCAAATATGATCACTTCTTTTCAACTCAACCACTAACACTACATTTTGAGCTTCCATTATCTCTTATCTATACTGCTAAAATAGCTTTTGGTATGCATTTATTTTAAAACAATATAGAATGTGTCACTGTATACACTAAGCGCTTGGATACTTCCCATTATACTTAGAAGGAAAATGCAGACATTTCTCTAAGTCTACGGGGCTCCATGCGATCTTCCCTGGGGTACCAGGGGATCATAATCAAGCTTATAACCCGCTACTCTCGTCTTAATTCATGCCAATCACACCAGCCATCTTGCTGTTCCTATAGAAAGCTGATTGAGTTTCTGTCTCATTTTTTTATAAAGCATAGAGAAGATTAACGTATATATCATGATAAATTATTGAAATAAATTTGTGTTTATTAATGAAGCATAGATGTATGCTTATATTAATTCAAGAAAATAACTAAAATATAAGTTTTATTAGAAGTAAAGTCAAGTTCTCAGTACAGGAATAATATTAGCCTACTTGGTCAACATTTATATTAACCAATTAACTATGAAGAATATAATATTTGCTATAGATAGATAACAATGTTTATATCATTAACAAGACCAATTAAATAGATGACATGATCAAAACTTTCAATAGTTAATTTCTTCAGTTTCTAATACGTAGATGTTCACCTAATTGTTGATATTCTAACTGAAAAAGTTATTTAATTTTCTTGTTTTAATTCTTTGATTGCAGTGAGTTACTCAGTAATACCTTATGATAACAAAAATAGTAGTAATTTATACTACATGGGAACTGTTTATTCCTTTGAGAACTTTATTTTTAACTTAAAAAATTTTCACATTAAGTCCCAAGATTCAAAAATATAGAGCCATGGGCTGGGCCTAGTGGTTTACACTCTAATCCCAGCACTCTGGAATGCCCAGAAGAGTGGATTGCTTGAGCTTGGGAATTTGAGACCAGCCGGAGCCAGAGTAAGATTAGGTGGCAGGAGTTATGGCAGGCACCTGTAGTCCCCACTCCTTCGGAGGCTGAGGCAAGAAGGTTGCTTGAACCCAAGAGGTTGAGGATTGCTGTGAGCAATGATGCTACAATACTCTACTGATGGTGACAAAATAAGACTTTATCTCAAAAGAGAGAGAGAGAGAGAGAACCTTACCAAAACTCCTATAGTCAAAGCCTCCCTTCTTCCTAGTTGATTGTGAAGTTCTGTGAATATCTATTGAAGCAAAATACAATATTTGCAACACCACACTCCTTACCATTTACTTGGAAGATGTGAGTCTGGTAGACGTGTTCATAGCCATCTGCATAGCAGGTGTAATTGCCCATGTGAGTTGTAGTAACCTTAGTAATATACAAGGACCCATCATCTCCAAAGTCCTACAAACAAGAGTAAAATAAAATAAAATAATTTGTATTTTAAAAAACTTTAACATTTAACACTTTTTAAATAAGATATGTCCAAGTGCAAAATAAATAGACTCAAATATTGTTTTAAACTATCAAATGATCATTGTTAGGACAGTAAATGCAGAGGATTGGTAATTATCATTTTTTTCTATTTCTTTTTAGTTAAATCATAAAGAGGTAGATCATGTATACATTCATACATTTATGGGGTACAAGGTGCTGATTTCATATACAATTTGGAATTCATACATCATACTGGTTAATATATCCCACACCTCACTTAATTATTGTGATAAAACATTTATACGCTATACTTAATAGATCTGACATTTACCCTTGCAGTAGGTACCATAGATGTGATACCACCATTCACCCTCCCTCCATCTTACCTCTCCCTCCCCTAACATCTCCCCTCCCTCCTTCATCCTGGGCCATACTTGTGATCTATCCTTCATACAAAAATGTGAGTGATTGTAAATTGGTTTCATAATAGTACTAAGTACATTGGATACTTTTTCTTCCATTCTTGAGATACTTTACTAAGTAGGATATGCTCTAGCTCCATCCATATAAACATAAAAGAGGTAAAGTCTCCATCTTCTTAAAGGCTGCATAATATTCCATGGTATACATATACCACAATTTATTAATCCATTCATGGGTCGATGAGCACTTAGGCTTCTTACATGACTTGGCTATTATGAATTGAGCTGCAGTGAATAATTTGGTGCAAATATCTTTGTTATAAAGTGATTTTTGGTCTTTTGGATATACTCCTAGTAGAGGAACTGCAGGATCAAATGGCAGGTCCTCTTTTAGATCCCTGAGTATTCTCCATACTTCTTTCCAAAAGGGACATATTAGCTTGCATTCCCACAAACAATGAAGAAGTGTTCCCTTTTCTCCACATCCACGCCAACATCTGTAGTTTTGGGATTTTGTTATGTGAGTCACTCTTACTGGACTTAGATGATATCTCAAAGTAGTTCTGATTTCCATTTCTCTGATAATTAAAGATGATGGGCATTTTTTCATGTGTGTCTGTAGGCCAAGCGCCTATCTTCTTCAGAGAAGCTTCTGTTCAAGTCCCTTGCCCACAATGAAATGTGATTACTTGTTCTTATCTTATTAAAAAGTTTGAGTCTCTATGGATTCTGGTTATCAAACCTTTGTCAGAAACATAACCTGCAAAAATCCTCTCCCAATCTGAGGGCTTTCTGCTTGTTTTACATACTGTGTTCTTCGCTGTGCAGAAGCTTTTTACTTTGATCAGATCCCAGTAATGTATTTTGGTGTTGCTTCAATTGCCTGGGGTGTCCTCCTCATAAAATATCTGCCCAGGACAATTTCTTCAAGTTTTTTCCCTACACTTTCATCTAGCATTTTTATAGTTTCATGTCTTAAGTTTAAATCTTGAGTCCAGTGAGAGTCTTAGTTAATGATGAAAGGTGTGGTTCCATTTTCAGTCTTCTACAAGCCACCTGCCAATTCTCCTAGTACCATTTGTTAAATAGGAATCCTTCCCCCAATTTATGTTTTTGAGAGGTTTATCAAAGACCAAATGACAATAAGTGTCTGGGTTCATCTCTTGGTTTTCAATTCTATTCCATACATCTACCTCTCTATTTTTGTGCCAGTACCATGCTGTTTTGATCACTATAGATTTGTAGTATAGATTGAAGTCTGGTAGCATGATTCCTCCTGCTTTGTTTTTATTTGTAAGTAAGGTCTTGGCTAATTGAGGTTTTTTTCTGTTTCCATATAAAATGAAGTAGTATTTTTTCAATATCTTTAAAGTACGACAGTGGTGCTTGGATAGGGATTGCATGAAATTTGTATATTGCTTTGAGTTTTATTAAAAAGTATGGAATCACTCACAAATATAGCTTTTTAATATTTATTTGACATATATGAGTTTATGTATTAAAAAACAATCTGTACAGATTTGTTCTAATTTAGTTTATATTTTTTAGGTTAATAAAGTTGTAACTTGTTTTCTAACTTATAGCTAAAGCAATTCAACACCTATTAATTGCATTCTGCACACTTTTAATTATCCACTAATTTTTAGGTTATTTATGGAGTCATTGAGAAAAATAATTATATAAAGCAATATGATCCCAGTGATAAAATTTATAGTTATATCATACAACAGAATTTGTTTTTCTAAAATTTAGGAATAATAAGTACATTCAAATAAAATTACCATAACATTTCAAATCAGTGGGGAGAAATGAATAAGCATTTTGGAAAAAGAAAGAAAGAAAGTCTCATGTTTGTCAAAGTCAAGTCAAAAGACCATCTCCGGAAGAGCAAATAAACGCCAGAACATCTTCTCTTACATAGGGTAATACATATACTGACCAAAGTTGCCAGTACCAAATTTTCCAGAACTTGAGAAATAGACAAAGGCTCACAACAGTCCACAGAGGATTTATTTTTAAAAAGTGACTTAATTTCAGTTAGCATGGCAACATTTGCAGCATTTGAACTTGACTTCTTCATCACTTCTCTGCAGCTGCACAGGAGCCTTGAAGCCAAAGCCATGTAACTATATGAGCTATGAAAACCACCCCTTCAGCAGAAACTAGAGGGGAGAAGCAGGTTTAAAGCTCCCCCACCGCCTCATCCTCAGAGAACTGTCCCTATTGAGCGGGTCTGGCATGTCCCCGAACACTTGCATTTTCATTATTTCTCTTAATTTTAGCAACACTTGGAACTTACTCAGTGTAAACACTCCTGTCCTTTATTGAAAGGAATCAACAGCAGCTGTTGAACATTACAACTTCCTGAGACAGAGATACTAGTTGGAGACTGCAGAATGAGATGTTGATAGAGATATTGGAAAAGGTCCACATATTCCAGGGGACCTAGAGGAGCACTCAGATGGGCAGGACTGTGTGTTTGCCCAGAGAAGTTGTTAGAATCCCTACACTTTCATCCCTACATAGCCTTAAGACTCTGCACACTGGAAATGGAAGGCTACAGGGGAGTTGTAAAGTCCTTGTAGGAGCTCAAGGCGTGGCACAAAACAGGAATGGAGCATCTCAGAAAAGCCTGGGACTCTTATCAAGGCATGAAACCTCTGTCCAATTATTAGCTCACCACTATAATAACTGAGGAAATACGTTAGTGGTCACGTAGAACAAACTGAAGAAAAATAGATGTTTGACTTCATCAAAATTAAAGTTTTTACTCACCAAAGGACACTATTAATAAAGTAAAAATACAACCACAAGATAAAAAAAAATTGCAAATAATTTTTCTGATAAGAATCTTCTGTTCAGAATATATACAGAACAGTTACAATTCATCAATGAAAAGACAAATAGTCCAATGAAAACAACAAGTAAAAGATCTCAAAAAACACTTATTAAAATATTGCTAAATGGACAATAGGCACAAAAAGACATTTGGTATATTAGTCATATAATATGGACAAGGCAAATAAAAACAATGAGATATCACTTTATTCAAACTAGGATGGCTAAAATTAAAGACAAACATTAACGAATGTTGAAGAGGATGTGGAAAAATTGGAACTCTTACACACTGCTGGTGGGTATACTGAATGGTATATCTGCTTTGGACGCCATTTTGGCAATTTTGAAAAATTTAAAGAAAGAGTTACCTATGACTAACAAATGTGTTCTTAGGTATAGACTCAAAAGAATTGAGCATTTATGTACATGCTAATGCAAATTTTCATCACTACATTACTCTTAATAGCCACAAAGTGAAAGCAATCTAAGTGTCTGTCAACTGATAAATGAACAAACACAAGGTGGTGTAGTTATACAGTGGAATAGTTGGTAATAAAAAGTAATAATATACTGATACATACCACAACATGGATAAAGTTTGAAAATAATAGGCTAAATAAAAGAAGCCTGACCAATAAAAAAAAAAAAAGCAACAAATTGTATAACTCAAATTATATGAGATGTCCAGAATGACCACATTCATAGACATTAAAATAGGTCACTGATGACCAGGAACTGACTGGATCGGGATGGGAAGTAATTGCTATAGGTATGAGGTGCTATGAGGGAATAAAACATTATAAACATTGATAGCTCCAAGGGCTGAAAATTTTTGCTAATACACTGGAAAGCTCTGAAGGTATACTTCCAAGAGTTGTTTTTTTGTTTGTTTGTTTGTTTTGTTTTGTTTTTATATTTTATAGATACCCAAGCTGCTGTGCACTGGTTGAATTATAGCTCACTGTAGCCTCAAATATTCCAATGGTGATTTCTTTTAAACCTTTGTATCTTTAGAATGTGACATAGTACTCAATACTTCCCAATATTCACATAATAGTGTCCTACAAGTGTACCTTATATGTTTCTGACTTTACCTGTATTCTTGTCATGCACATTTCCCTTAAAAAATACACCTTTCATCATTAACTAAGATAGACTCTCACTGGATCAAGGATTTAAACTTAAGACATGAAACTATAAAAATACTAGAAGAAAACACAAGTAATACTCTTGAAGAAATTGGCCTGGGCAAATATTTTATGAGGAGGGCCCCTAGGGCAATTGGAGCCGCATCAAAAATACAATACTGGGACCTGATCAAATTAAAAAGCTTCTGCACAACCAAGAACACAGAAAGTAAAGCAAATAGACAGCCCTCAGAATGGGAGAAGATATTTGCAGGTTATGTCTCTGACAGAGGTTTAATAACCAGAATCCACAGAGAACTCAAATGTATTAGCAAGAAGAGAACAAGTGATCTCAACTCAGGGTGGGCAAGGGACTTAAAGAGAAACTTTTTGGAAGAAGACAGGTGCACGGCCTACAGACATATGAAAAAATGCTCACTATTCTTAATCATCAGAGAAATGAAAATCAAAACTACTTTGAGATATCATCTAACACCAGTAAGATTAGCCCATATCACAAAATCTCCAAACCAGAGATGTTGGTGTGGATGTGGAGAAAAGGGAACACTTCTACACTGCTGATGGGAATGCAAACTAATATGTTCCTTTTGGAAAGATGTTTGGAGGACACTTAGAATTCTATAATACAAATACAAATAGACCTGCCATTTGATCCTATAATTCCTCTACTAGGTATATATCCAAAAGACCAAAAATCACATTATAACAAAGATATTTGTACCAGAACATTTATTGCAGCCCAATTCATAAATGCTAAGTCATAGAAGAAGTCCAAGCGCCCATCAACCCATGAATGGATTACTAAATTGTGCTATATATACAGTATGGAATACTATGCAGCCTTAAAGAAAGACGGAAGACTTTACCTCTTACATGTTTACACAGTTGGAACTGGAACATATTCTTCTTAGCAAAGGGTCTCAAGAATGAAAGAAAAAGTATCCAATGTACTCAGCCGTGCTATGAAACCAATGTATAGGTTTTTTAAAAAAGCTATAACCCAATTATAGCCCAAGAAGAAGGGGAAAGGGGAGTGGGAGGGGAGGAGAGGGGAGTGGTGAGACTGGGTGGAGGGAGGGTAATTGGTGGGGCCACACTTACGGTGCATCTTTACATGTGAAATTTACTAGGTGTAGAATATAAATGTCTAAACATAATAACTAAGAAAATGCCGTAAAGGCTATGTTAACCAGTTTGATGAAAATATTTCAAATTGTATATAAAACCAGCAAATTATATCACATGATTGCATTAATGTACATAACTATGATTTAATAAAAATAAAATAGCTTTCTCCAAACTGATACTCACTGAAGACTGATTGCAATGGATAAAATTATTATGGGGGGTTGAACCTGGCTCTTAAAAAGATGAAAATATTCTGAGAGAGGATAAAGGTCAGGGGAGAGAAAGTAACAGGGGATGAGGACAAAAGAGAGGAGGAAAAAGACAGGAGGGGGAAGGGAGGGACAGAGTGATGAGTGGGGAGGAAGGGAAGCAAAACCATTCACTGTAGACATGTGCTGTGGCCATTACACCGTTCAGCCGAAGAGTGGGGTTTGCTTAATCGCTATCAGATAAATACATATTCCTCAGCATCATATTATATCTGACTGATCAGACCTTATTTCTACAACTCCCAAAGGAAACAGTCACGGTGCTACTCTTAGGGATTTCCTAAGAGGACGCCTTGTGACCTACATGCTAGGAGAGAATTTGGAACTTGAACCCCAACAAGGAAGTAGCTGTATGATACAAACTCCATGATACAACTCTCTGCTTCATCACAGACTACCATTACACAGGGCTCACAGAGGCAGAACACTTTCATTTATTTATTTTTTAATTAAATCATAGCTGTATACATTAATGAATTTATGGGGTACAATATACTGGTTACTGAAATGCCAAACTAAAAGACACAGGCCATGTCTCGTGTGAACAGTAAGCAGATGATTGACAGGTTGCTGCGTATAAGGAAGGAGAGACAAATTTTTGAAGAAATCTGTTGAACAAGATTAGAGATAAAATTATTTTGAGAAAGATATGAGCAAAAAATAGTTATTGATGACCTGAAATACAACCACAAGATGTGCAGTGTGCATAAGGCAGACCCCCACGTAGGGCAAGCACACATAAGACACCTCACAACCAGAAACTCACAGAGACCAGATCACAGCAAGGATGAATTCTTTCACCGAAAAAAAAAGATTGATAATAATAACAAATAATTCGTAATTACATTAATAATTAATATGAATTATATAATAATTATCATAATTATGATAATAATTCATCATTATGTTTATATTTATGTATTTTTATACAATCCTTACATTTCCACAAAACCTGAAATAAACAAGGTTTCCACGTGTTCTATATGGCTACCTGGAGAGCCTGGTCTTTCCCCTTCTAACATACTCAAGATTCCTTCCCACAGTGATGTTAAAATTATCTAAAACTACAACTTGAAAACGTTTATTCCGTATGTTCCTGCAATCTGTGTTTTCCCAGGACATAAAATCTTTTTCATATGAAATGCTCTCCTTTATAAATGACCAAATGTGACTCCTTCTAAGTTATATGTCTTTGTTTATGATTTTTTTCCTGTTTCTTCTAAATGGTATCAGAATTTTCCAGCCTCAATTTCCTTCAATGTATGACTTTACAAACACATTTTCAGGCAGTTTTTACACAGGAAATATAAGGTAAGCAAGACTTTACCTTATATTTCCTCACTAAGCTGAATAAAAGAAAGATCTTTCTGGTATACTAAAAATGGAAACCAATAAATATTTACTGAGCACTTAAATGCGTCAAGTGTTTTGCTAAATAATTTAAATAAAATGATGTCAGATTTCATCCTTTAAAAAAACTTCTAAAAAGGTGCCATCATTAGCCCCATTTGTAGATAAGAATACTAAAATACCATAATGTTGAAAAACTTGGTTCAGGTCATCACACAAAGAGGGGCTTCAGATTCTCATCCAATCAGACTACTGAAGAACTGAGCCACTTTTGTTGTTAAATAATTCTTAACACACCTTCCTTTTTTCAGATTTGCCATTAATTTTAGTCAAGCTTCAGAATTTTATCCATTGAGAGTTTATTTTATTAATACAGACACATCAAACCTCTTCTTTACCTTCATCCTGATTTAACAGTTCTAATCTTTCCTTTTCTTTTCCTCATCATTTTTCTAATCTTAAAACAGATCAAATCCAGTGGGTAATTTTCATACTCAGCCATGGTTATGAGTTATGGCTGTAGAACAGCCACTTTTTGAATCCAGGGACAAAATCTTGCATGACTCTGTATCCCTATTACACCTTTATAATCATGCTGCCAATAGGCACTCTATAAAAATTTCCTCAGCAATTAAATCTGTGTAAGTCTCTACACTATTAGAGTTGCCTCAAAGCACTGATGCCTGGAAAGAGTTGATAGGAAAAAACCCCAAATTTTATTTTGGTGAGTTGATTGCTTATATTCCCTTCAAGGCAGTGCAAATGAGAACTTTGGGAAAAAGGAACATCTGTAGCACATTTCTAAGATGTTGAATATTTTAATGACAACTAGCAATTGGTCATAATAAATACTGTAAGAGTAACAATCAAAACATTTAACAACTTACAGGTGATGAGCGCTAATCAGTCAAAATGCAAACGCTGTAAAGAGCAGGTAGATTATACGAGAACATAACAGCTGGATTGGGCTGATATTAAAGGACACACACTGATTAGGTTGTTCTAATATAACAGGTAAGGCTTGCCTATTATAAAAGAAAATTTTTATTTTGAGTTCACTTTCCTTTTCATGCTATGTTCTACCTTAGCATATGTTCTGAGTTGTGTGGTACGAATAGTACCACATTTTAAGTGCAGTGTTTTTTATGTATAATACATTGCTTTTATATATGCTGACATTAGAATAATTTCTTTTCTAAATATGATTCTTATAATATGTTTTTACTTTGGAAAACCGTAAAAGCTATTTTCCTAGATTTCTATCTATAAACATATATTTTCATAAAATAACAATAAAAGAAATTTAAGCAAACATCTCCATATTGAAATCTACTCAATGTTATTTTTTCAATCTTATTTTTTATGTGGTTTGATGGACACTATCCCTGTTTCTCACTAGCCTATTTTCTTACATACTCAATTTATGGCTAATAAGTAGTACTATAAAATAATAAATTAAATAATGTAAGTTCAACGTGGTAAATACATTACTTGAAAAACTCCTTTTTCCTAAAACAATCTCAAAAATCAATTTAAAGAGACACATTAGGAAAAAAAAAGTCAATTAACATGGATTGAAAGTATCATATAGAAAGTCAACCAGCTGTATTACTTGGAAGAAAAACAAAATCCCAAATCATGAGAACTTTCTGTAATAATATTATTTAATATTAAGATGATAATCATATTCATTTCACTTAAAATAATTTGCAAAAACATTTTAATTGATGTGCTCTCTTCTTGACTCCGTTTCTCAGAATTCTCTGTTATTAGCATAAAAATTAAGAACTACCTAGGACAGTCAGGGAAAAGTGAGAACATTGGTGTTCATCCCTACAAGTTCTTTTTTTTTTTTTCAGACTCTCAGAATTGAATTAGAGTAAATCCATGTAAGTTCTGAAGGATTCTTGAGTTTCATGAGATTTCCCAATTGTGGTAATGTGGTTTATGAAAAATAAAAGAGTCTTAGAAATATGCAATTTCCTACAGTCAGACCTAAAAAGGTTTTGAGAGGAGTCAAAGTTTTTACAGATATTACTCTGGTCTTAAGGAAAACCAAGCCAGCAGAAGTCTGTGGTAGTTGTTATGAGTAGATTGGTATTTAACGTGCAACACAGAGTGTCTGTGGCTTATGGAGACCTATGAAGGAGGCAAGTTTTATTACTTAAATTCCAGTGAAGGAATAATAAAAAAAACAATATATGAACTTTAAAAAATAAAGGATGCCATGCTGAAAGACTCTTTTCATATTTACTGATGCCTCCACATAGTATCCTACTGAATTCATAAACTTAGCCCTCTTCACTTACTTGTAATACCCCAATAGCAATGATTGAACTGTAAAATAATTATGTGGCTAAGCCCTACATATATATAGATCCTAAATAAGTGTTTATTGAAAAAAATTGAAGAGTGAGTTTACTGCAGAAGTTAAGACTTGTCCATCATTCAAAACATGTTTCCCCCATAATTTCTTGGAACTTCTAAGTCTGCCTCTAAGTGAACACAATTGCCATAATAAACACCACGAAGAAGCTGCTTCCAAGACTATTAATTACATTTTGGTAAAAAACAAATTCCCCCTTTTTCATTATAAAATTATTATTCTTGCATGAAACCTGTTTCTTTCCCAATGAATAAAAATTGAAATCTTTTCACCCTACAATGGAGAATCACTTCCTTTCTTGGAAGCACGTCTTTTCAGCAGTGTTGTTAACAAATGTATCACCTTTTGTGGTAGACTAATTTCATTGACGATCTTACTTAATTTTCTAAAATTTACCATACATAACTCTATACATAACTTCATAATTTATTTAGTTTCTTCTTCTTTTTTTTTTTTTTGACCATGTGCCTTGTTGTGTTACTTGCACATGTAACACAAACAGACATCTGAGACATGGCTCTTTTAGATCCTTGCCATCAACATGAGAATCAGCCCAGCGTAGCCTACTGAAACTGATAGACTGTCTGGAACAAAGCTAAGTCATGCCTGCTAAGACTAGTTGGTCCATAGTTTACCATCGACTTATTACACAGGAATTAGTAAACCCAACCAATATTGATCAAGTTCAGTGCAAAACCTTATAAGAAATAATCAATATTTGTAATTTTAAGTCACTAATTTTAGAGTAATATGTCATGTAGTAACATCTAGCATACCTTTTAACACTGAGATGAAGTTTCCAATCCTACATGCTAACTTTTTAAAAATTTAATTTCATGTTGTTTCATTTTTTTAAAGCAATTCTGCTAACATAGCACTTCATTAGCGCCATCACATAGGCAAACTGATTTGAGAACCAAAAAGCCACAATGAGATTCTGGTATAAGATGGACACATGGATTCCTCAATAGTTAGAGATCACTTTCCTTCTTGCCATCACTGAGAGACTGTGAATCTAAATTGCATTACAATCAAAATACAGGATACTATGTACCATAAGCACTTAAGGTTATGTGGGAAGAGTTAAAAGCTTACATGTAAAATCCATAAATGTTGTGTTGGAAGAGAGAAAAGGAATTCCACCTGAAGAATGTGAGACTTTTCTAACTACTAGGCCCAGAGAGGCATTAAACTGAGATATCAATCACACCCTACTTCCCCCTTTGAGCTGGGTATGCATCTCGTGAAACTGCTTGCTATTTTCATAATAGTCCATAAATTAATCTAAAAATGCCCTCGTGGTTTCTATAACTAACATGTTATAATTTACCAATGTATTTCCTATCAATAATCAATGTTATTTATGTAAACCTATGAGAATTCTGGATATGTAGTTTAAATCAGTGTAATCCCTGTCCCCCCTCTTTGTCTTTGGAAATTCACCTGTAACTGCTACTAATCAAAGTATACTTAGTGAATGAGTTGTGTATTCAGGACAACGTGCATTTGTGCTCTAGTGCTACAGTGCTCTCGGACCAAATAAAGTCTCTCCTTCACTCTGCTTCACCTTATTCCTTTAAGTTGACAAATTCACCCATTAATAACATTGGTTAAAAAATAAGAATCAAACATATAATACTGGTGATTTTATTTCCTCATTAAGAAAGGTTACAAGGGTTAAATAAAATAAATTAAAAATTATTTGGAAATGTTTTACAAGAAAAAACTGCTATAATTTAATAAATATAGACATACTGACAGTTGGCTTCACAAAAAGTACACTAACCCACAGATTGCTATTAAGTCATATAATGAGTTTGATGACTATAAATTGGGTAATAATGATGAACAGATGCACAAAATGGTATAGTTCATGTTCTATATAATTCTGAAAATGTAAGGAAAGAACCTTATGACTTTATGAGTTAAGAAATATGTCATGTATAATTTTAAGAATATTTTTCTAGATGCAGCTGCATGATATTGCTACTGTGGGCTTACCTGTATTTTATAAATCAGGAGAAAACGGGAGTTTTGTTGTGCTGATTGCAACACACAATGGCTGAATACATATATATATATAAAATCATACCTTGAAATAAAAGCTCTTTTATTTATACATATTTATGCTACCTGTCTGTTTCTAGGATAGAGATACATAAATGTTTTTTAAAAATTATAGAGCATTGACAAAGGACTGGTAACTTGAGTCTACAAAGAAACTAATCAGTAGGAAAAGAGAAAATTCTATTTATAAGTGAGCAAGAGACTTGAATAGAACTATCACTGAAGAAGATAGACAAACGGCCAACAAAGACATGAAAAAATGTTCATCTCCCATCGTCAGAGAAAGGCAAATCAAAACTTCCCTAAGATATCAGCTAACCCCATTAAGAACAGGCTGTATCAAAAAGTCCCTAAGCTGCAAATGTTGGTGTGGATGTGGAGAGAAGGGAACACTTTCACACCACTGGTGGGATTGCAAACTAATACACTCCCCATGGGAAGCAGTACAGAGAATTGTCAATGAGCTAAAAGTAGACCTGCCATTTGATCTGCAATCCCAATAGTAGGCATCCATCCAGAAGAAAAAAAAATTATCATAAATGAAATTACACTAGACAGTTTACTATAGTTTCATTCACAATCGCTAAGATGTGGAATCAACATGTGAATGGATTAATAAACTGTGCTCTATGTATACCAGGGAATGCTATTTTAGCCATGAAAAAAATGGAGACTTTATATCTTTTGTATTAACCTGGATGGAGTTGAAAAACATTCTTCTTAGTAAAGTATTACAAAAATGGAAAAGGCATCCAGTGTACTAATATGAAACCAATTGATAAATAACCACAGTTGCACAGGAGAAAAAAAAAACACACAATTAAATTCAAGTGGGGGGCAGGGGAGAAGGGGCAAAGTAGAAGGGGACAAAGAAGAGGGAGTAGTAAGCTCGTACTTAATGGGCATAATAGAAAGGTATACAGCATCCCCCCCACTGAAGAGCTCAACTACAACTTGAGCTTTGCTTAAACGTAAACAATGTAATCTGATCATTTGAATCCTCCTATTAATCTGAAATTTAAAAAAAAAATGAAAGAGCATTAAAATCTTTCTCTTAGGCAATTTATATATATATATATATATTTTTTTGGCAATTTATATTTTTCAGGAAATGTTTATTGGGCACTTCTTATTTACCAGCTGCTGTGAGTCTTAGGCAAAGACTGCACAGCTGTATTTTCAGATGTTCTATTGGAAGGGATAATTTCTTTTTAACTAATTAAAAAAAACATATAATTGGTATTGATTACCTGAATAAAGCAAACTGGTGTTTATTCTGCTTCTTTTTTTAAATCGTTGTCAACACACCAACTCAGTGTGTGCTTATGCTGAATAAAAGTTATAGACAACATTCACAGCATGCTGATCACTTATTGTACTTAAATGTCTCTTTTTTATTTATTCTTTCTGTTTCCTTCTGCTGTGTTGGATGATGTTATATATCTACATGTGCACAATATTTTTTCCCATGAAATCTATGAGTGTTAAAGAAGCCTTCCTGTTGCTTTTACTAACTTTAGAAAATTTCAGATTGAAGTGTGGATTTAGGTTATAAAGTTTTTGAAAATAAAGACCTAGATATGATCCATTTCACCATTATTTCAAGAAACTGAAAACAGTTGTGTCCTATCTCTGAGCTTCATTTTGCAAATGTACAAAATGTTAATTAAAACATCTCACATGTAGACATAAGGAACAACTGAAATGATAGTTTGAAAAGTTCTCTGTAAGATGCATTAACATGTGAGGCATAATTTCATTAATGATAAAGAATCAATAGTTTTTATACTGCCTAATTTTGCATGCAATGGACAGTTCTAAAGAATAATAAACTTGCTGAAGTAGCATAGGCTAGAATTTTATATATACTCTAAATATTCACCCCTACATCAATAATCGGTATTTGTTCACGTGACAGGTAAAAATAAGATGTGCTAGAGTTCTTTTATAAGTGAAGATGGATGTCCTTACATCCTTCTGGAAAGGCTACTTCTATAATGGTCTCTCCTGTCTGGGATAAACTGATTCAGGAACCTTTTTAAAATACTAGTTTCACATTCAAGAAAAATAAGAAAGAAAAGAGTAACTGAAAATAGGCTGTACTTCATAATTTGGAAATTTTCTACACATTTATAAAATAATAAAAAAAGATAAAAATTACAGCTGTGAACCTTTAAAATACAATTTGTACTTTCTAGAGTGAATACATTATAATCTATAAAAATAAGTAATTAGTAAATATATTTTAAAGATACTTTACATCTGGGTGATGAGCACACTTCGACTCAAATTGTTCAAAAGCAATTTATGTAAACAAACTGTTTATACCCTACAATATTTTCAAATTTAAAAAATAAAATTGAAAAATATTTTACAACTTACAGAGACATCTGTAGGAGAAAAGAGAACATATGGCACAATAGGAAATGTCATATGAGAGTTTTAAATTTTACACCAAAAAACAGTCTTCCCCAGCCTCTTCTCTTGCTAGCAGGCTATAGTCAATTGTACAGTAAGCCAGAGTTTTTCATACCTGTTGCTTACTAAACACTTTTCAGAATATCCCCTATGTCCTGAAAATATTGCATTAAACCTCCCATTAGATAACAAAAATTAGGTTATTTTCATATACTTTGTCCTATTACTCTGTGATTTCTTCCTTACTTTTTAATGCAATTATTATTAGCTTTACATTTCTTATGTTTGTTAATTATCTACATAAACTTATTCATGAAGGCAGTTGTATTTTCGTTCAGCATGTAGCAAAATGCCTGGTATATAGGAAGTGTTGAATGAACTTCAAAAGTATAAATTAATATATTAATTATAATCAGTATTTTCAGCTTATATATTTATTCAGAACATTTATTTATTATAAATGACATTTTAAAAATGAATAGTATGATTGAGTAGAGCAAGATGGCTGAATAGAACCCTTCAGCAGTCATCTCTCTGCAGGAATACCAACTACTAGCTATATGAGAAATCATCTTCGGGAAAACTAAGAATCAAGCAATTCAATTGGGGTGACTCTTCTTACACTTGAGGAAGGGAAACAGAAGTGCACAAAGGACTTTATCTTGCAACTTGGGCACCAGTTAACCACAAGCAGCATCTAATTATAGGCCTTAGTTCCTGGTGGGTTGCTAGACCCTCTTCTGGACAGAAGGGAACTCACTGCCCTTTCGGAAGGACTCAGTTCTTGTAAGATTCATTATCTATTGACTAAAGAACCCATGAATGTTGAATGAACATGAGAAGTAACAAGGCAGTGGTTGCCATACGCTTTGGGCAAGACTGAAGGGGCTTTGGGTATGACCTAGTGCAAGCCCAGCTATGATGGCCATGAGGAACTACTTACATTACTCCTCCTCCAACTCCAGCAGCCCAGCACAGAGAGTGAAGGAAGAGAGTGAGAAACTTTTCCTGGTAATCCAGGTAATTATTCTGTATCTTACTGAAGTCCACAAAGGTTGTACCACAAAGAATCTGTAAGGATCACCAAATTGCTGGGCTTCAGGTGTCCCCAATACTGATATGGCTACAGTTACCAAAGACTTAGATCACAATACTCAATTCCATTAAATACCAGAACAATCTTCCCAATAAGGATAGATTCAAACAAGCCCAGATGATGAAGACTAGAATAAATATCTAACTGTTCAATGCCAAGACATCACCAGCATCAAGAACACCCAGGAGATGACCTTACCAATAAACTTGCTAAGTCACCAGGGACCAAGCCAAGGTAATGGAGATAGGTGGACTTTCAGACAAAGAACTCAAAATAGCTATTCTGAATATCAATGGACTTCAGAACACATAAAAGGAATTTAGAAGGCTATCAGAGAAATTTAACAAAAATATTTAAATAATGATTTTTTAAATATTATGCAGAAATTCTGGAGCTGAATAATTCAATTGACAAACTGAAAAATGTATCAGAATCTCTCAACAGTAGAACTGATTCAGCAGAAGAAAAAATTAGTAAGCTTATAAACAAACTTGAAAATATGTAAGCAAGAGAAAATTAATAAAAAAGAAGGAAGCACACACCTATAAAATCCAGAAAATCAGTTCCAAAGGGCAAATATAAGAGACATTTTATTGTGCCCATAGTCTCAGGTACTTAGAAGGTTGTGGAAAGAGGATTGCTGGAATAATGGAGTTTGAGGTTGCTGTGAACTATGGTGATGCCATGGCACTCTACCCAGGATGACAGAGTAAGACTATGTCTCAAAAAAGGAAAAAAAAAAATGGAGGGAGTGAGAGGGAGAGATTTATGTAGAAAATTATTTGAAGGAATAATAACAGAGAACTGCCTAAACCCAGAGAACGATACCAATATTCATATGCAAGAAGTTAATAAGACATAAAGCAGATTTAACCCAAATAGGACTACTGTGGGGCAATTAATAATCAAGCTCCCAAATGTCATGGATAAAGAAAGGCTTGTAAGGGAAGCTAGAATAAATATATATATATATATATGTATACATATGAAGGAGCTCCCATATGGCTGGCATCAGACTTCTCAGTGGACACCTTACAGGTCAGGAGTGTGGCATGGCATATTCAAAGTGCTGAGAAAAAAAAATGCTTTACTCCTATATGCCGAAAAAATATCCTTCAAACATAAAGTAGAAATAAAGGTTTTCTCATACAAACAAAAACAGGGATTTCATCAACACCAGATCTGTCATACAAGAAATAAAAAAGAGTTCTTCGATTTGAAAGAAAAGGAAATTAATGAATAATAAGATATTATCTGAAGGTATACAATGTATTGGTAACAGTAAATACATAAATGCAGTATATTCTATTTATTCTATTACTATAATTGTGGTGTATACACCACTAATATTTTTTTTTTCTACACCACTAATATCTTGAATGGGAAGACAAAAGGCACATGTTCCTAAAATACTACTACAATAGCCTTTAAATAGATGCAGTAAAACCTCTGTAAGTCAACCACCTAAGGACTTTTAAAAGACTACTCAACACAGAAAGGTGGTCAACATAAGAAGCTACATCTACTGTATAGATATGTAAATGTGATACATATCTGGTCTATGAAAATTAGGCCAACTTAAGGAGATAATCAGTGCAGGGAGGTGGTCATCTATGGAGGTTCCACTGTAGTATAAAAATACCCCCCAATCTCAAAAGGCTAGATTTCTCTTTGCTTGTTTTTTTGTTTTGTTTTGTTTATTATAAGCAGAGTTAATTTGTAATCTGTTTAAAATAATTGGTTATAAATTATTTTTGCTAGCCTAAAGCTCAATTTTTTAAAATTGCAATAGATACACATAAAAAAAATGAAAACAAGACATTGTAATACACTACCATAGAAAATCAATTTTACACAAAGGCAGAAATGAAAGAAGAAAGGAAAACAGAAAGAGGACAACAAAACAACCAGAAAACAAATAACCACCTTGCAGTAGTTAAGTCCTTACCTATCTATAATAATATTGAATGTAAATGGATTAAACTCTTGAATAAAAAAAATAGAGTAATTGAATGAATTAAAAAAATACTCATTAATATGTTGTCTACAAGAAACCAACTTCACCTATAAAGACACACATAACTTGAAAATAAAAGGATTGGAAAAATATTTTTCATCCAAATGGAAACCAAGAAATAATAGCAATAACTATATTTCTACCAAATAAAAAAGATTTCAAGAAAAACAATTAAAAGAAAAAAAAGGTCACATATAATGATAATGGGGCCCACTCAGCAAGAGTTTATAATAATTCCAAATATACATGCACTCAACACAGAAACACACAAATAAATAAAGCAAATATAATTAGAGCCAAGGAGAAAAATAGACCATAATAAAATAATTATTGCAGACCTCAGCATCCCACTTTCATTACTGGACTGATTGTTCAGGTGGAAAATCAACAAAGAACTATTGTACTTAACATTATAGGGCAAAAGATCTGATGATATTTACAAAATGTTTCATCCAGTAGCTAAAGAATATGCATTCTCCCATTCTTCTCTTCAACTCATGGATCAATCTCAAAAATAGACTATATGTTAGGCCACAAAACAAGTCTTAATTAAAAAAAAAAAAAACATGAAATCATACAAAGTATTTTCTCTGACCGCAATAGAATAAAACTAGAAGTCAATAACAAGTGGCACATTGGAAATTATACAAATATATGGAAATTTAGAAATGTGCTTTTGTGTGGCCAGTGGGTCACTGACAAGATTAAGAAGTTTAAATATTTCTCAAAACAAATAAAAATGAAAACACAACATATATAAACCTGTGAGATATAGAAAACATAGTATTTAAAGGAAATTTTATACCAATAAGAGCCTAAATTTTTAAAAAAGTAGAAAAGCTTCCAATATACAACCTAATGATGCAGTTTAAATAACTAAAAAAAAGAAGCCAAAACCAAACCCCAAATAAGTAGAAGAAAATAAGTCATAAAGATCAGAGCAGAAATAAATGAAATTGAAGCTCCCCAAAAATACTAATGATCAATGAAAGGAAATTTTTTTTTAAAGATAAACAAAATTGACACATCTTTACACAGACTAACATAAAAGACAAGAGAGAAGACTCAAATGAACAAGAAATGAAAAATGAAGACATTATAAAATTTAATCAATCACTAGAGAGCACAATGAGCAACCATATGCCAATAAATTGGAAACCTAGAAGAAATAAATAAGTTCCTAGACACATTCAATCTACCAAGATTAATACAGGAAAAAAAAATCCAAAACCTGAATAAACCACTAACAAATAATGACTTAGAAATAGTAATAAAAATTCTCCAGTCAAGAAAAAGCATAAGACCCAATGGCTTCACTTCACTGTGAAATTCTACCAAGTGTTCAAAGAAGAACCAACACCAAGCCCACCCAAACTATTCCAGAAAATCAAAGATCAGAGAATACATCCGAAATCATTCCACAAGGTTTGCATCATTCTGTAACTGAAAGCAGGCAAAAATGTAACAAAACAATAAAACTACAGGACAATATCTTTGATGAATATAGAGACAAATTGTTTCAACAAAATGTTAGCAAACCAAATTCAACAACATATACAAAGAGCATTCAGCAAGATCAAGTGGGATTCATCCCAGTGAAGCAGGATATTTCAATATACACAAATCAATCAAAGGGATACATCATATCAACAGAACCAAGGACAAAAACCATTTGATCATGTCAATTGATACTGAAAATAATTTCATGAAATCCAACATCCCTTCATGATAAAACCTCTCAAAAAAATGGGTATAGGAAGGACACCCTGCAACATAAGAGAAGCCATATGTGACAGACTCAGAGCTAGGATCATATTGGATGGGGACAAACTGAGAGCCTTTTCTCTAAGATCAAGAACAAGAAAAGGACACCCATTTTCACCACTGTTATTCCAAATAGTATTTAGCTAGAGCAAGCAGAAAAGAGAACAAAA
>CAUYQV010014529.1:0-19008 GCA_963574575.1 Galagoides demidoff | reverse complement strand
GGTAAGTAGTTGGATTCATCTGTTGGCTCTCTATTCTGTTCCACACATCTACCTCTCTATTTTTGTGCCAGTACCATGCTGTTTTGATCACTATGGCTTTGTAGTATAGTCTGAGGTCTGGTAGCTTGATTCCTCCTGCTTTGTTTTTATTCCTGAGTAATGTCTTGGCTATTCGAGGTTTTTTCTGATTCCATATAAAATTAAGTATTATTTTTTTAAGATCTTTAAAATATGACAGTGGAACTTTAATGGGGATTGCATTAAAATTATATATTGCTTTGGGTAGTATGGACATTTTAACAATGTTGATTCTTCCCAGCCATGAGCATGGTATTTATTTCCATTTGTTAACTTTCTCAGCTATTTCTTTCCTTAACGTTTCATAGTTCTCTTTATAGAGATCTTTCACATCCTTTGTTAGGTAAACTCCTAAATATTTCATCTTCTTTGGCACTACTGTGAATGAAACAGAGTCCTTGACTGCTTTTTCAGCTTGGCTGCTGTTGGTATATACAAAGGCTACAGATTTATGAGTGTTGATTTTGTAACCTGAGACGCTGCTATATTCCTTGATCACTTCTAGGAGTTTTGTAGTGGAATCCTTGGTGTTTTCCAGATATACAATCATATCATCTGCGAAGAGTGAAAGTTTGATTTTTTTTTGCCCTATATGGATACACTCGATCACCTTTTATTCCCTAATTGCAATGGCTAAAACTTCCATTACAGTGTTAAAGAGCAGTGGAGACAATGTGCAATCTTGCCTGGTTCCTGATCTGAGTGGAAATATTTTACTCCATGGAAATATTTTCCAAATGGAAAATTTTACTCCATTCAATATGATATTGGCTGTGGGTTTGCTATAGATGGCTCTATCAGTTTAGGAAATATCCCTTCTATACCTATTTTCTTAAGGGTTCTGATCATGAAAGGATGCTGGATGTTATCAAAAGTTTTTTTCTGCATCAATTGAGAGAATCATATAGTTTTTATTTTTTATTTTGTTTATGTGATGTATTATATTAATAGATTTACATATATTGAACCAACCTTGAGACCTTGGGAAAAAACCAACTTGGTCATGGTGCATAATTTGTTTGATGTGTTGCTGGATTCTGTTTGCCAGGATCTTATTGAATATTTTTACATTTATATTAATAAAATATATCAGTGTATAATTTTCTTTCCTTGTTGGGTCTTTTCCTGGTTTGAGGATCAGGGTGATATTTCCTTCATAGAATGTGTTGAGAAGTGTTCCTTCTTTTTCTATGTTTTGGAATAGGTTATGTAATATAGGTACTAGTTCCTCTTTGAAAGTTTGGCAGAATTCTGATGAGAAGCCATCTGGTCCTGGACTTGTCTTTCATCAGTATATCATTTCCAGTTCTTTCTGGCTAAGTCTAGGAAAGTGGCATGCTTCCAAGTATTGCTCAATTTCCTTTAGATTTTCATATTTCTGAGAATAGAATTTTTTGTAGTATTCATTATGGTTTTTTTGAATTTCTGAGGTGTCTGTTGTTATTTTGCCTCTGTCATTTCCAGTTGATGATATTAGGGATTTTACTTTTCTGTTTCTGGTTAGGTTAGCCAGAGTTTTTATCAATTTTGTTAATCTTTTTTAAAAAACCCAACTTTTTGATTCATTGATCTTTTGAACAATCCTTTTATTTTCAATTTCCTTTAATTATGCTCTAATTTTGGTTATTTCTTTTCTTCTGCTGGGTTTGGGGTTGTAATGTTCTTCCTTTCCCAAACGCTTGAGATGTCCCATTAAGTTGTTGACTTCCTCTCTTTCTGTTTTCTTGAGGAAGGCTTGCAACACTACAGATTTCCCCCTTAGGAATGTCTTTGCAGTTTCCCAGAGGTTCTGATAATTCGTGTTTTCATTATTGTTTTGTTCCAAAAATTTGTTTATTTCCTCCTTAATCTGAACTATGACCCAGATATTAATCAGTATAAGATTATTTAGTTTTCATGTCTTTTTGTGACTTTGCAGATTCCTGTTGTTACTGAGTTTGACATTTATTCCATGATGGTCTGAGAAAACACAAGGAATAATTTCTATTCTTTTAAATTTGCTGAGGTTAGACTTGTGACCTAAGATGTAATCAATTTTGGAGAATGTGCTATAGCCTGATGAGAAGAATGTGTATTCAGTTTTTTTTTAGGATGAAATGTTCTGTAGATGTCTGTTAAATTCAATTGTTGGATGGTGAAGTTTAAGTCCAAAATTTCTTTGGTTAGTTTCTTATTGGAAGATCTATCTAATACTGCCAAAGGGGTGTTAAAATCTCCAACTATTTATGGTGCTCGAAGATATTAAATTTCTTGTGTCTGTTAGAGTCTCTTTTATAAATTGAGGAGCATTCTGGTTGGGCTTATAAATGTTAATAATTGACATGTTGAGTGTTGCCCTTAACAAATATGAAGTGCCCATCCTTGTCATTCCTTACTTTTGTTGATTTAAAGCCTAGTGTATCTGCAAATAAAATTGCCACCCCTGCTTTTTTCTGATTTCCATTTGTCTGGATTAGATGCCCATCCCTTCACCTTGAGTCTATACTTACCTTTTAAGGTAAGATTAGATTCTTGTATGCAGCAGATATGTAGCCTGAGTTTTTGTATCCAGTCAGCCAACCTGTGCCTCTTAAGAGGACAGTTTAAGCCGTTCACAATTAATTGAGAGTATTGATAAGCCTGGTAGTAGTTTGGGTGTCAAGTTTTTTGAAAGTCCAATGGACATGTTGAATTTTTTCATCACTGTGGAAATTGGATTTTGGTCAAGAATTTCAGAGTGAGTTTACTTTGGTGGTAGAGCATTGTGCTGGTCATTATGGAGGATGGGTCTGAGGATTTCCAGAAGAGCTGGTTTGGTGGTTATGGAAATTTCTTCAACATGTGTATTTCATTATAGTATATAACTTCTCCATCATAAATGAAGCTCAGTTTAGCTGGATACAGGATCCTGGCCTGAAAGTTGTTTTGTTTTAGGAGATTGAAGGTCGATGACCATCCTCTTCTGGCTTGAAAAGTTTCAACAGAAAGATCTTCAGTTATTCAAATATTCATCCTCTTGTAGGTTCTGATTATCTTACATCTGGCTGCTTGCAGAATTTTCTCCTTCATATTAACTTTGGTGAAGTTAATTATAATGTGTCTAGAAGATGCTTTATTTGGGTTGAGTCATGCTGGGGTTCAGAAACTGTCTGCTATCTGAATTTCAATGTCTCTTGCCATGATTAGGAAGTTCTCCTCAATTATCTCTTAGAATAGAGTATCTGTCCCTTTCAGACCATCCTCTTCTCCTTCAGGGATTCCTAGGAGGCAAATGTTTGCTCTTTTGGGGCGGTCCCACAATTCTTTCAAGGAATGATCCATTTTTGCTCTCCACTTCTCTTCCTCTTTGAGCATTTGGGAGCAGTCAAAAGTTTGTCTTCAATGTCACAGATCCTTTCTTCTCCCTGCTCCATTCTGTTACTGAGGAATTCTACTGTATTCTCAGATCTCTCAGGGCTGCAAGTTCTTGCATTAATGTGTCAAAATCTTGGTGGTTTTATCTTTGAATTCATTGAATTCTCAAGACAACTTTTGAATTGCTCCTTGAATTTCTAATTCCATCTTCGCATCCATTCTATTAATCTTATTTGCAATCCAAATTCTGAATTGAATTTCTGACATCTCAGCCATTTGTTTATGAATGTGATCTTCTGTTATGTCTCCTTTGTCATTCCTTGGGGGAGATCTACTCTGATTATTCATGTTGCCAGAGTTTTTCCACTGATTCCACCTCATGATTATTTTTTACTATTTGGCTAGAGAAGCTGGTAAGGTGAAATTGAATTGAGGGCTCCTGGAGTTATAATTGACCAGCCCTTTACCAAAGAACCGGGATTGGTGATTGTGGTTTTTCCCTTAGAGATTTACAAAAGTCCCATTCAGAACTACAGCCTGAAACTCTGGGGACCTGCTTGGTGTGGTGAGGCTAGATGGCAGTGACTAGTACTCAACTAGTCTCAGTCCAATCCTAGTGAATCAGTGGCTTTGGGCTGAAATCTCGCCTGTGGAGATATATAGGCAACTAAGGCACCCCACACACACACAGGTGACAACTGGAAGGGGAAAATCCCACATGCCCACAACAACACAATGAGGATACAACCTTTGTGCATCCCCGGGTGATTACCCAGGTCATGAGTTCTAAATCAATTGTCCCAGTCAACACCGATCAGGTAGGAGAGTTCAAATCTAGGCAGCCAGGGGTCCACTAGCAGTAAATTTGACCCTAGTAGGAGGGACCATAGAGCTGCCACCAGGGTCAGGGGTAGCGCTGCCATGGTTGGGTATGGTGCCGCCAGTCTGGGGTACTGCTGTGTGCAGGTCTCAGGAGACAACTGGTAGCTGGCTGTGGGTCATGGGTGGCAGGGGCTTGGTGGGAGTTGCCTGCCGCAGGCTGCTTGAAATGTACATTGGACTTTTGAAAATCTCTGGCCCTCAGGTGCATGGGTGGCAGGAGCTGGATGGGAGTCACCGACTGTAGGCCACAGGTTGTGGAGACCCAGCGGATTTGCGGGCCACAGGCCACGGGTCACAGGAGATGGGTGGGAGTCACCACTGTACCACTGGGCAGTAGCCTGGAAGGCTGCCAAGACAGTAAGCCGGTGGGCTACAGTCCCAGGTCAGTAGCACAGGACTTAGCTATGCTCTTTCTGAACACAGGGCAAATCTCTCTCCCCTTGTGACTCCCTGCCCCTATTAAAGTTATAGTTTCAGTACAACTGTCCTACAGCTCATGATGTGCCCCACTCTAGCAAAAATCTGCCAAACACTCCAGATTTTGCAGGGGTAGTCTTCCCAATGCAGGAGAGGGGGAGGGGTAAATTGGGAGTTCAAGAAGGTAGGAGAATATTAGATCAATTTTTGGACCAAGCATGAGACTACCTGGGCTTGCAGCAGTGTCTTTCCATGGAGGGAGTCCCAACCCTCAATTGTTCTCTCTCCTTTGGCAAAATAAAAGGTCCTCTGTTCTGTACTCACCTCAAGCCACTCTCTTGGGGGGGAGGCGGAGATTCCCATCCTCTTTGGGTTGGATTTTGTACCTGACATTTGTTTCCTTGGAGTCCCACCTTGTTGCAACAGGGGTGATGTGAACCTATCAATCCTCTCTGTTAGGTCAACTCCCGATTGTCTGCTTTATTGGGTTATTTCTGACCATTATTTCTCCCTCTTGATGGGAGCCTCTGCCGGAAGCTGGCTTCAGTCAGCCATCTTGCCTCCCTCCCCCTTAACAATCAGTTTAAAGGGATGTGAACTAAAATAAAATTTTAAATCCCCCCAGCTGACTGACTTGATTCCCTCTTGGCCAAGGGAATTCCACAACTTGTGAATTGCCTACTTTAAAAGGATTTCAGTCCATAGCAATTGAGAACCTATTGGGTCCTCACCACTCTGCCATACTTGTCCCCTCAAAGGTATGTCTTAAAAAGTATGCTTTTTTCTTATGAATAGTAATTTTAGACTGTAATATCTGAAAGGAGAAGTGTGAACAATATGCTATGCTATAAAAAAGTTAATATCTTTGTACTTGAGTTATAGGAATTATATATAAGTGATTGATTGAAGTAATATTCATTTCTTAAAATATTCCTTTATGAAAATCTGACTTTAGCAGCATATGTTGCAGTCGCACTGTTGATTCTATCTAGTATTTACATAGCTTTTCTAAAATAAGTTGGAACAAATGCTATAAAATAACTATAGTATGTATTTCTTGGTCCAGGTTAATCGAATAACAGTGTCATAATAACTTGGTGAATTAACAAAGAGAAGGATATGATAGTTAAACTCTGACCTTCTCTTTTAAAAGAAAAGTTTGACATATTATTGTGCATGATTTTACATATTTTTCCTATTTTGTGTTACAGAATTTTCAAATGACCTTTAATTGTAAATTATATACAGCTTTGGAAAATACTATTTTAATAAATTAAATTATAATGCAGCATGTGTGCCTAGTTTAAAAATAATTGTATCCTGCCGAAGGAGCAAAGTAAAAAGCAAAAACTTACTCCCATTCCTCTCTTCAGGATCATTTTTCATGTGTGGCCATGTTTTATTATTTATTTGGCTCTTCTGTAAAATATAAGCACAATTTTGAACTGCTTTTCTACGATTTCTTGATTATCCAACTCTTGACACTTAGTCTACTTCCCACCTCCTTTAGCCACCTATCACAGGTTTTCTTAAATAGCCATTGTGTTAGTTATGGTTCTCCAGAGAAATGGAATAGAAGGGAATGGAATAGAATAGAATAGAATGATGGATAAGGAACATATTTTTGTAATATGGATGCTGAGAAGTCATAAGATCTGCAGTGGGCAAAGTGGGGACCCAGGAGAACCAATAGTATATATAGTTCCTTTCCAAAAGCCAGTAGGTTGGAAATCCAAAATGAGCCAATGCTTTAGATCAAGTTTGAAGACAGAGAAAGACCAATGTCCCAGCCCAAGGCAGTCAGTAGGCATTCCCCCTTCTTCAAACTGTCTGTTCTATCCAGGCTTTCAGCGGATCGGGCAAGGACTGGATGAAGAACACGATATTACACAGCCCCTCGACTCCCTCTGCTGATTCATGTGTTGCTTTCATCCCAGCACACCCTCAGAGAAACATCCAGATTGTTTGACATCTGGGCACCCAGAGTCCCCATCAGGTTGATTCATTAAATTACCCATAATACTCATTGTTTTTTGAATACTTTGGTGGTTATATTTATAGTGCTAAATAATATACTTCCACTTCTATCTCTCCACCTGTCTACACTAACTGCACATTGGTGGCTGTTACTGTTGCACTGCTGAACTTACTGCTGTCTCCATCACTTTCTCCACCTTCGCCCACACCTCTGGCAGCTATGCCATTGCCTGTCAGGTTTGTTACTGTTACGTTTATTCTATAACTATAAGTAACTCTCTGTAATACAGCAGTAACTCTAACCCCTGGCTGCATGATAATTACCTGAGAATGTTTTTAAAAAGCTGATGCTATTCCAGGCAAATTGAATCAGCAACTCTGGTGTTGAGGTTGTGAATTACTATTTTTAAAAGATATCTAAGCAATTCTAATGTGCCCCAACATTGAGTCTTGTGTTATGTGTTGATAATTCTTGAATAATGAATACTGAAGACATAGAAGGATATATAATTAAAACCAATAGCAGCATTTAAATACTATAGTTATACAGATAATATTAACTAGAATACCAAATGGGATGTGTTTGTGTGTATGTGTGTGTGTACACATGTGTATATGTTTATTCTGGCCATACCCTCTGACTTTACTGATCCTATGTGACACCAGTGATGCTGTGTCCAGTGCTAAAGTTCATGTTCAATTGACTTCTTTTCTCTTATACTTTGTCAGTTGAGTAAAGTTCAGTCATAGTATATTTTGGGTGATATTTATCTCATGGTTTATTGTTCCTCTTCTCTTCCCTTCCTGAATTCCTTGGTTTTTTTTTTTTCTATTGATAGAAGAAACATATATCTTCATTACAGTTTGTAAATCTTCCAAGCACTTAGTCATACTCATTGTGGAATGTAATCCACCTACTTCTTGGATTCATTATTTGTGTAATTTTTTTAGAAAAGATAAATATGATTCAAGCCTATCTTTTTGATTTTTTTTCTCTTGTAATTTCAGTAGTTTTCATTATTCAAGCCATTTTCCCTTAAAACTTTATAGAAACTTAATCTTACTAAAATCTCAGTACTTTGTTCCACCCCTATCTGGTATCACACCATCTGGACAGTGTCGACATTACCACCTGGATCTGGTGTAGGCTCTTCAGGTTAAGGGCAAAGTCTTTCATGGGTTTCCCTCACTTCAGAATCTCACCACAACTCCTTGAGTATGCCAGGTCACCCACACTTCTGGCTATATACCCAGGGATTCCCATGAACCCTTCAAGTTTGATAATTCTCTAAAATGACTAACGGGACACAGGGAAGTGCTATACTTGTGATTAGAGTTTTTAGAACAAGGTCTGAGAAGGAAAGCAGAGATTCTGTGCCATTTACTCAGGGAATCAGGGCAAATCCCTCTCCCAGTACACTGGACCTCACCAGAGGAGGAAGGGCAGCACACACCTGAGTGTGGGTGGACATGGAGAGAAGGGGGAAGGGCAGTGCACAACTAGGAAACTCCACTGAAAATCCTCACCCACAGTTTTTATTGGTGTTTCACTATATAGGTATTATTGATGAAATCATTGACTACCCGATTGAATGCAAACTCTAGCCTCGGAGAAGCTTCTTCCCTGCTTGGTGGTCAGGTGGCCAAAATGTCTTAATCCTGGGACCATGCCCCATCTAAAAGCTAACTGGAGGTTCACAAGGGACCTCATTAGCGTAACAGAGTTGCTGCTGTCATTCAGAAAACGTGAAGAGTTTTTGTAACTCTGTGGCAGGGAACTAGGACAAAGACCAGGCGAGTTATTTATGAACAACACCATTGAACCTGGGGGTGGGTGGATATGGCAGAAAAGAGGAAGAGCAGTGCACACCTGAACATGGTGGACATGGAGCGAGGAGGGAGGGCAGTGGACACCTGAACATGGTGGACATGGAGAGAGGAGGAAGGGCAGCACACACCTGAGTGTGGGTGGACATGGAGAGAAGGGGGAAGGGCAGTGCACACCTGAGTGTGGGTGGACATGGGAAGAGGAGGGAGGGTAGTACACACCTGAACATGGTGGACATGGAGAGAGGAGGGAGGGCAATGCACACCTGAACATGGTGGACTTGGAGAGAGGAGGGATGGCAGTGCACACCTGAGTGTGGGTGGACATGGAGAGAGGAGGGAGGGCAGCACACACCTGAGTGTGGGTGGACATGGAGAGACGAGGGAGGGTAGTGCACACTTGAGTGTGGGTGGACATGGAGAGAGGAGGGAGGGCAGTGCACACCTGAACATGGGGGACATGGAGAGAGGAGGGAGGGCAGCGCACACCTGAGTGTGGGTGGACATGGAGAGAGGAGGGAGGGCACTGCACACCTGAGTGTGGGATGCTGCCCAGTTCTGTGCTTGGAGGAACTATGGAGGCACAGTCCCCATGGAAGTGTGCGTTCGACTATTCTACTCTTTAGTAATAAAAAAATATAAAGTAAGATGTTTATTGTATAATACCTTCACTTTTTATCATTCTTTTAAATTTTTTCTGGTGGTTCCTTTTGATAGGCTTTGAATACACTGGTTGATAGGAGTGTTTTGAGAGAGACCATACATGGTTCATTATTTCAGTTCCAAGAAACTCCCTTGACAGTGTCCTTTCTGATTCTCTGGTGCAAAAGTTTTTACCCTTTCAGCTTATCGGTGTTGCTGGAGCGTCCTCATTTGTTTCCTTCCATGTGGATTTCATATTTCTTGGTTTTTGTGTATCTCAAAACCATCATAATGACCCATGTACAAATGTTGTAAATTTGTTAAACTTTATATTTTCCTGGTGCTTCAATACTCCCACAGACAGGTGTGAACTCCTCCCAGGTGACCGGGTTAACCAGTGTGAGAGGGCTGGTCCCTGCCACAGTTTCCATTTCTGCCCTGTCCTGACTATGACCTAACACATTCAAATGTACCAGCACAGCCCCTAATGCGTTTGCCTGTGTATTTCAGCCTGACCCCTAATGAGGGTACTTGCCTTGCTGTCTTCTTTCTATCTCTCTGTCCTTCTCTGTCCCTCTGTCTCTCTCACTCTTCACCTGCCCAGCTGTGCTCAGTCCCTGGCTGACCTCCTGCCTGTTGCACTGCACCTTCTGTTTCTAGGACCTGTGAGAAAAATAGACCCTTTAATTTCAGACTCCTCTCTGCGTGTAATTCCTATGGCCATGTTACGAGGAACCTTAAGGACCCCACAGAAGGAGCTCACTCCCCATCCACAACACAGCAGGCCCACATCAGTCAGAGGCACCTCTCTTCCTACACCAAGAGGAAGTTGTTAAAATTAACTGGACCGTCCTGACTTCAGTATGGTAAATTTTCTGGTAATTTAACACACACAGTTTGTAATGAAAAGGATAAATTTCACATATATCAGCTAGCTAAAAATCATAATAGCTGTTATTTTTATAACCCATATTTACTGAGGGCTTACCGTGGCTCTCTGGGGGCTGCACTTACCTCACAGTATTTCATTTACTCCTCACAAGGAACACTTGAGACAGATGCTAATCTTTACATTCTACAGAAACTGAGGCCTTGAGTGGAACAGTAACTTGCTTACTTTCCCACAGTAGATGATAGGACTAGATTTGAACCTAGTTTATAACTTCAAAACGTGCTCTTAGGTGTGATGCTTGTCTCTGTGACGTTTGGGCTACTGACAAAGTAAGGGGACAGGGGACGATGAAAGCTGGGGACACATGGAAGCACACATAATAAATTTGCTTTCTGAATATGTCAGTTCAGAAATGAATATGGCCCTGTTCTACCATGGGCTGGAAACAGCCTTAACACATAGTTCTTGTCAGTAATTTGGCCTCATATTTTACAGAAAGCTTCCATGTGTCTGTTATTTTTATGCCTGTGCTTAGCCTTTCCTTGATGAAACTTCAATGATGATGTGGGAACATTTAGCGAACTTTGTGTTTAATATCTAGAATCCACATATCCTACATTTTAAAAGAAATCAGAATGGTGACAGGACAGTAAATGTGCAGCTAGTCAGAATAATTATTTAGTGCTACAGGCAATTTGTATGTCTCTAACTGGAGAGCTGTTATAAAATATCTCACTGAACTTGAAAATGTTATTGGTGGGGTTGGGAGGTTATCACACTGGGCTTCTTCATCTCGCCCGAGGTCATGTAATTTGTGCCTATGTAGAACAAAGGATAGAATGTTGGAGAAATGGCTTCATATGCTTGCTGGTTCTCAATGGTGAGCATTTGATTTATTCAGTCTTTGTACTTTTATCAGAGTGCTGCCAACCATCTGTGTTTTAGTATCAGCCTGGGTCGCATTTTCTATATCTTTTATAATCTGCCCAGCTTCTGAGAAACTGTTGCCATTTTCTTCTTCCTACAATCAAAATGTCAGTGCCTCCCACCAAATAGGTTTTGCTCCTTGACTATGAACATGCAGGCCCATAAAAAACCTCATGTGAATCAAGTTTATAGGGACAGAGCAGTGGCCTTATTTTATATAAAAATACAAGAGCCATTTTTTAACAGATAAAAACAACCCTTTTCAAAGGAAAGAGCAGAGTGCTTTACTTTATAAACAGATTACTTACTACACTTTGTATAGGGTGGGAAAATCTTTCCTGTCATAAAGAGTATAAGGTCATAAACAATTCCATGCTAAATAGAACCACCTCTGCATTGCTAGACAGAACCACCCATTTCCTTAATTCCTTTTAGACAAGTCTCTGCTTCTGTTGTTTTTAATGGTATCTTACTTTCACAGCCAGTTGTCTTCCCCTTCTCCTGACTTCACGGACATACAGCTTAGAGAGAGCCCACACGCGCATGTGGTTTAAAAAGAGCTTGACCACCTTGTCAGGCACTATTCAAATATTTTTAGAGCACTTGGAACCCAAGTAGAATAATTGAAGTTAGTCAAGGTAATGAGAAGATTGAATTCAATCTGCTTGCTTTCCCAGTTTTTAGATTGTGGCCCACCTGCCCTCCAGTACTAGACTCTCTCCCTCTCTCTCTCTTGGATGAACAGCTTCTTCTTTTCCTGTCACTGTCTAGAATTTTTTCAAAATGCCAAAAATGAAAATATTTCTGAAATAGATAAGAGGACATAAGTGATTATGCCTGGCCAGTATGAAGATGTGATGATCTTATCAAACTTCTTACCCACTGACAATACTGTGACCTTATAAAATAGTTAAAATGCTTTGTTATATTTTCCAGTTGGAAACACACCTATAGAAAATGTTTAAAGATAGTAATAGCCAAATATATCACTTGAGAGCAGTTAATATTTTAATTTCTGAGCAGAATGTTATTTTCATTTTTTATCTTGTCTATTATAATCAATTGCCAAGTGGCGTATGGTATTAATGTTGACCTTTTTTTTTTAAAAGGACATAGTCTCACTTTACCACTCTTGGTAGAGTGCTGTGGTATCACAGCTTACAGCAACCTCCAACTCCTGGGCTTAGGCGATTCTCTTGTCTTAGCCTCCCGAGTAGCTGGGACTACAGGCGCCCACCACAACGCCTGGTTATTTTTTATTTGCAGTTTGGCTGGGGCTGGTTTGAACTGTCACCCTCGTATATGGGGCTGGCGCCCTATCTACTGAGCCACAGGCACTGCCCCTATTAATGTTGATCTTTATGCATACGGTGAAGTTAGTACTCTGATGTGACCATTTGTAAAAATATAAGTTAAAGAATGGCATAGCCAGGAGCTGACAATCACAGAGTAAATGCACAGCACAACCACAGTGCCTCTTAAGAGTGAGAATGCTGATCATGAAAATTAAGCATGAACTTAGAAATGAAAGGACTAAATTCAGAAGACATGGATTGTGATGTAAGAACTACCTCTTATGGGACGGGGGTTAATGTAACAATCCTTCCCTTGATGCTGACTGACTAGGTAACTACCCTCCCTTCCTATCCTGAGAGCTGATTGAGAGCAGAGAAGACAGCCCAAGCCAGTCTCAAACCTGAACTTAACACAACACCCCACATGCCCATCCCTGCCTCGTGCCCACACATACCTGAACATGGGCAAAGACAATGTGAGCTTATTGAAACTGAGAGAACAATTTAGAAATTAATGAATTAGTCTATGTTTAAACTTTCTGCTAACAAGGACATCGTTTATTCACCTAACAAGCTGAAGTTTGATTATAGGCCATCATTGCCCATAAAAAATGAAACTGTATTTGCATATCCAAAAGTAGGTTGGTATTTTATGTTCTGTTTCACATCAAGGAGGCTCTTTCCAAAGCTAGCAATGCTCATTAACATGTAAAGTAGAATTTATATAAACTAACAGTTAACATTTGGAATTTAAGTATATGTAATCTGGTGTATGGAATGGTACAATGAAAATGGTAAAGAATCTGGAGTGAGGAGATGAAGATTCTCACGCTAATCATGTCACTTGACAGTGTGACTGTGGGCAGATTCGTCAGTCTCTCTGAACCACACATACTGTGTGTGAACTAATACTGCCCACGTGACCTGCTGTGCAGGATTTCAGGAAATTTCAAGAAAGACGGTAAATTCCTTGAGAAAAAGGTTATCAACTAACCCAGTCAACAATAGCAAAGAATGGGTGGCGCTTGTGGCTCAAGGAGTAGGGCTCCAGACCCATATGCTGGAGGTGGTGGGTTCAAACCCAGCCCCGGCCAGAAACTGCAAAAGAAAAAAAAAAAAAACAATAGCAAAGAATAAGCATTCAATAAAAAATAACACACAGTAAAGATATATTTAATATGCATAAATAAAAACCAAGTGAATCAATAAATGAAGGGGAGAAATGATAGGTCAAATTAAAAAAATTAATTCACATTTTGTTTTAACTTGTAACATGTATTCAGATCCTTGATGCCCTAGTTACTCGAAAAAACTTTAATTACATTGAAAATTAGTCAACTAGTATGCATTTTGATTAAATACAAAATACCTGAGGAGACTTAGTAAAAGTACAGAATTCCCATTCTGTGCCCAGAAAATCTAATTTAGTGAGTACAGGTTGTTCTTAGGCATCTTCTTTCAGCAAATGTCTAAATACTTTGCTTTTTTTTTTTGTTTTTTGTTTTTGAGACAGAGTCTCACTTTGTCAACTTTGATAGAATGCCATGACGTCACAGCAACCTCAAACTCTCGAGCTCAAGCAATCTTCTCGCCTCAACCTTCCAAGTAGCTGGAACTACAGGCACCTGCCACGATTCCCAACTAGTTTTTCTATTTTTCAGAGATGAGGGTCTTGCTCTTGCTCAGGCTGGTCTTGAACTCCTGAGCTCAAGCAATCCACCCACCTCAGTCTCCCAGAGTGCTGGGATTACAGGTGTGAGCCACTGCACTTGGCTGCCTTACTTAATTTTTATACAATATTATCAACCTAAAACTGAGCATTACAAGATTTCCCTTGATTTCCTCAAAAAAATATTAAATTTTAAATGTTCATTTCTGAGATTTCCCTTGAATTCCTCAAAAAAATTATTAAATTTTAATAATAAAATTTAAATTTCAATACATACATATATAGAGTTTATGATGTGTCAGGCACTGTTCTAGTGCTTTAAATATAGCAACTCATGAATGCACAGAACAACCTCATGGTGAAAGCGGTGCCGTCCCCATGATTAGGATTTTCCCTCTGAGGAAGTGGCTGCAGGGAAGTCGCATGGCTCTGGGCTGCGTAGTGTCGCGCCCCGAGGGGTCATCGGCGCCCAGGTGGACCCCAGGTGGACCCCAGGGTCCCTGCTCTGAACCATCAGGCTGTGCTGTCTTCTCTACACTGTGCTGCCTGGTAATCTTAAGCAGTCTCTAAAAATCTTTTAACTAATTTAAATGAAATTAGAATAAATTATTTTAAGTTGTACAATGTTTGCTGAGCATGTCCAGTACTCAGCATTGTTCTAACTGCAGGGTATGCAAAGATAAAATAAGACTGCACCCTTCACTGCAAGGACATTACAGTTAATGCAGACTCCCGATCTTGGAGCTCTCACCCCTGAGCATGGATGGTTTTCCTATCTTGCTTTTCCCAGGAAGCGAAGATTGAGACGAGGGCTTGCATGCAGGGAGTTAATTTTGAGCAGTCACCTCAGAGCACAGAGGGAAACTGGGAAGGAGTCACAACAGAGAGGAGTGATAGACAAAACCAGGGTGTTCTCCTGAGCTGGTCACCTGAGTCCCCATCCCCACCCCATACACTGAGAGGCCACATGGAAAACCTCCTGGAGGGTGAGCAGAGGAGAGAATTGAGGGCGTCAGTGCCCTGCCTATCCCACAGGTGTATCGACTAACACCTCCAAGGTTGTGTGGCATCAGAAGGTGCCCATGGGCACAGGTAGCTGCAGCACCTGAGAACTTCCAAAGTCTGGGACAATGACAAATACGTGTAACAGCTGTAGGCAACTGGTTGCCACAGCAGCAGCCTGAGTGAGACATGTGGCCCTGGTTTCCTGCTGCTCAGCAGGTGGCTAGAGTCCAGCCATCTGTATCACTGGGAGCTTGTTAGAAATGCCCACTCTGGTCAGCGCCCGTAGCTCAGTGGTTACAACATGGGCCACATGCACCAGGGCTGGTGGGTTCGAACCAGGCCCAGGCCTGCTCAACAACAATGACAACTGCAACAAAAAAATAGCTGGGCATTGTGGCAGGCGCCTATAGTGTCAGCTACTGGGAGGCTGAGGCAAGAGAATCGCTTAAGCCCAAGAGTTTGAGGTTGCCGTGAGCTGTGATGTAATGGCATTCTACCAAGGGCAACATACTGAGACTCTGTCTCAAAAAAAAAGAGAAGAAAAAAAAGAAATGTCAACTCTCAGCCTTATCCCAGAACTAGTAAACCAGAATCTGCATTTTATCCAGATGTCCAGGTGTTCCACACTCTTATGTTATAAAAGTTGGAGAAGCCTTGGCCTGGTGGGCACAGGCTGGGGCTCCTGAGGTGTCACTGTTAGTGGCCTTCAGGGCCACGGGTGACCTGCCCCCTCCTTTCTTCTCTAGCACTGACTGCCAAGCACTCAGCCTTTCCTTGTCCTCCAACCTGTGGAGTGCCCCCCACTCGGGCTCTTCACCAGCAGTCCCCCTACCTGGGACAGGCTTACTCTGACCTGCACAGGCCTGGCTGTCTTTTACCCTTGGGGTCTCAAAACATCACCCTCTGGTTGGTGTCCTGGCTGTATAAACATGGAGACACCTATCCGACTGTTACAGCTTCTCTCAGCTGTCGGTTTTCATCTTTTCATTCATAGCACCATGTATAATGCTATAAACTTTGGTTCTTTAGTTTAAACCTGTTTATTATCCATCTCTTACACTAGATTATCAGCTTTCCCTAAGGGTCAGACATGCACATGAGGGTTCACCTTGCATGCTCAGAGCGCACCCCAGAGTTCCACACTGAATACTATATACACTTGAAGGAAAGGCTCAAAACTGGGAAAGAATACAGGCTTTAAGGTGAACAAACATGTTAAAATTTGGATTCTAAGGCTAACTTAATGAATTGAGTAATCAGCAGCCATCTTCTGTCATCTCAGTTTTTCCCACCTGTGACAGAAAGTGGTTTTGAAGACAAGTGCCCTTAAACTCTGTACTTCCTGGAGCAACACTGCCTTGGGGATTGTAGGATGTTTTAGGGGCTATATAATGTTCCCTAGCAATGCAAGACTAAGCAATATGTCTCAGGAAAGATATGAGTAATTTTGACAAAGAATTTTGTGAATTAAAGCATTTTCTTGTCAATAACCCCATTTCTGAAATCCATTCTCCTGTCAGTCATCTATTACTGTAATGGCCTACAGCTTAAAAGCTTAACTGTATCACAGGAAGCAGTAGTAGGCCTATAAATAGAAAATTTACATACAGTCTTGTCTGGTGATCTCCCCTTTGTTTGGGCTTTTGGTATATTTTGGTGTGTCATAAACTACATACACATTTGCACTAGGAACATTTTCAATTGGAGCCTTTGATATCTTGGCATCTAAAATATTTCTTAGAACTATGTGTTTGCTACAATGTTTAACATCGGTAAATCAGACTCCTATATTGTACAGGTGAGGTATTCTTTCCATAATTATTTAATACAAATCAAATCTCAGAAGAAGAAATTTAGGTTTCAATAGACACCTTTGTTCAGGTCCTGCACTTCCAGGCAGCTCCCTCAAAAATCTGTGTGTACGTATATGTGTATACATATGAAATATGTATATAGAAGAGAGAGGGTAATTTTTAAGATGGGTTTTGTTGTTACTCTGATTTCAGAATTCTGCTATATAAAGTGCCCTTTCTACTTCACTATGTGCCAACTGAGTATTATTCTTTCGATGATGTCACATGAGAAGTGCTGCAATAAGTTAAAATGTTATTAAGTACATAAATAAATATAGTGTTGGGGATAAGGAGAAAGTGACAAAAGGCACCCAAAGAACAGAGTAGTGATCGATTCTGTCCTAAGTGCATGATAATATCAGAAACGTTGAATGAAGAGGAGGTGCAGAAGTTGGCCTTCAAAGGTATCTAAGAGTTTGCCAGGCAGAGAAGAAATTAAAGATGTTTCAGGCTCAGGAAACAGTAAGGAGCATGTAGGAAGATGGCTCCTTCAGGGATGACTTCAATTCCTGTGTATAGCAAGTTGATGTTAGAATAATAGAACAAAGAATGACTAAAAAACCCTTGCGCCTACCTTGGCAGGGCTTGCAGCCCGTGGTTGCTGCAAAGCCATTTGCTTTGTGTTTGGAAGTTTTCTTTCAATGCAGCGGAGTGGGGGCAAGAAGTATAGATACTCACACGAAAGCTGGGAGTGAGGACAGAGGTGAAGGATTCTCAGGGCGGTCTAGGCAAAAGGATTTAAGAATTTGGAGCAGAGAACTTTTTTGAAATATTATCAGTCGGCTCGACACCTGTGGCTCAATCGGCTAAGGCGCCAGCCATGTACACCTAAGGTGGCGGGTTCGAATCCCCAGCCCGGGCCCGCCAAACAACAATGATGGCTGCAACCGAAAAATAGCCGGGCGTTGTGGCGGGTGCCTGTGGTCCCAGCTACTTGGGAGGCAGAGGCAGGAGACTCGCTTGAGCCCAGGAGTTGGAGGTTGCTATGAGCTGTTATGCCATGGCACTCTACCCAGGGGGATAGCTTGAGGCTCCGTCTCAAAAAAACAAACAAAAAAAGAAATAAGTGCTATTGCTCTTACTCATGTAAATATTGTCAATAAGCCTCTCTCTCTCCCCCTCTCTCCCCGTCTCTCCCCTTCTCGCCGTTTCTCCCTGGCCCGCCCACGTACTGGACCTAGCAGGAGGGGTGCGAGTGCTGTGGAGTTAACTGTAATACAGTGAAGATCGAGTCAGGTTCAGGTCCTGTGCTGGTGGTTTCCTATATGTTATTAATGTGTTAGTGTATTCTCTATCCTTCAGTATTAACGAAGGATTCTTACTGCTCTGTGATGATTTTCTTTTTTAAAAATCAGCTTTTTCAGATTGAATGATTTCCTTTTTTGTTAATTTGTTTTCTATCTCTCCAATGTGTTTCCCTCTGCTTACCCCCTCACTAACACCAAAGCAGACACCCGAAAGTTCCTTAAAGGTCCGATTGGTTTTTATGAATAGAAGTGGGGCTCCTGTCTTCCCAACTGAACTGCCCATTGAAGCAACAGGTTTTTTTGTTTCTCCCTCCCCACCCTCCTCCCTTTTTCTCCTGTCCTTGGACTTAGAAGGACAATAGAAATGAACCTCAAGAACATAAAGAAACTGGTGGTGCTTGGGAAGAAAATCATCATTTGATTGTGATGATTGTCATCCTTTTTTTTTGAGACAGAGCCTCAAGCTGTCCCCCTGGGTAGAGTGCTGTGGCATAACAGCTCACAGCAACCTCCAACTCCTGGGCTCAAGCGAGTCTCCTGCCTCAGCCTCCCAAGTAGCTGAGCTGGGACCACAGGCACCCACCACAACGCCTGGCTATTTTTTGGTTGCAGCTGTCATTGTTGTTTGGCGGGCCCAGGCTGGATTCAAACCCGCCACCTTAGGTGTATGTGGTTGGCGCCTTAGCCACTTGAGCCACAGGTACCGAGCCAATGATTGTCATCCTTTACACCAGTGGTTCTCAACCTGTGTGTCATGACCCCTTTGTAACAATGAAAATACATCCTGCATATCAGATATAAAATTACAGTTATGAAGCAGCATTGAAAATAATTTTATGGTTGTGGGGGGTCACTACAACATGAGGAACTGTATTAAAGGGTCACAGCATTAGGAGGCATTAGGAAGGTTGAGAACCACTGCTTTACACTTTTCCAGCTGATGTCCTAGGCCCCACTTAATATC
>CAUYQV010014526.1:0-19221 GCA_963574575.1 Galagoides demidoff | reverse complement strand
AGCTATCCCCCTAGGTAGAGTGCCATGGCATCCCAGCTCATAGCAACCTCCAACTACTGGGCTCAAGCGAGTCTCCTGCCTCCCAAGTAGCTGGGACCACAGGCGCCCGCCACAACGCCCAGCCATTTTTTGGTTGCAGCCGTCATTGTTGTTTGGCGGGCCCGGGCTGGGGATTCGAACCCGCCACCTTAGGTGTATGTGGCTGCCGCCTTAGCCGATTGAGCCACAGGCGCCGAGCCGGATTTTTTTTTTTTTTCATGTTTTCAGAGTCACAAATATTAGACAGGTCCTTTTTGGGAAACTATTCAGATCTGCCCACTTTTTTATTTGGTTGGGGGTCTTTTTCATATTATTTTATAGTATTTCCTTGGGAAACAGAGCCTGAAAGCAAAGCTCACATGCTAAAGTCTTACTGGGGGAGCACAGTCCCAGGACAGCAAGAGTGAAGGGGAAAATGGAAGTGAGGCTGAAAAAGAGGGAAAGCAAGAAACAAAGGGGCGTGTTATCAAACTGACCGTAGCTTCACCAGGAAACAAGCTACAAGCTACGTGACTGTCAGGGGTAACGGTGATGGGAACGGGGAGGCGCGTGTTATCTGTTAGTCCCCTCCCATCTACAGTCTCTCATAGTTCAACATGTGCCCCTCAGGGCATTAGTTACCCTGCAGCCTGGGTAGTCTCACCAAACACAGCTGATAGCCCCATGCCCCACGGCATAAGGTTGCATCTGAGTCCAAAAGAGGAGAGCATCATCTCTTCCAGATTTGGGCACAGTACAACCCAGCCTTCATCCTGGGGGAGGACAAGACAGGCAGTGATGCTGGGGACAAGGCAACGAGGGCAGTGGCCATGACACTGTATTCAGCAAGACACTAAGGTCTTGGGAGGGCAGGTGGATGCCAGCAACTCTGGAGGGAATGATAGATATAGATACAGATAGAAGCATATGCAGTTATAGTAATACACACACAATCATCCTTTTGCTCTATTATAAGCTTAGCTATCTCCTCTCCCGCAGTTTGTTGTTTGAATTTAAGCATTTATATTTGTTTGTTTTCTTTTTAGCCTTGCAGAAAAGTTTGACTTTTATGGGACTAAATTTATCCATGATGGCTTCAGACCTTTTCCTTCTTAGATTATGAAAAAAAGCAAATAAACCCAAACAAGAACCTATGTTTTCTTCTGGTGCTTCTGGAATTTCATTTTTCACAGTTTAAATATTTCTGATTCGTGTGAGTTTCAGTTTAGTATAAAGACATATAGTGTGGATCCAATTTTATTTTTTTCCCAAATAGCCACACAGTAAAAGGCCAGCTTGATCAAACTGACTTACTTTGGAGAACATCTTACTGAACGTGCTTTCACCTGGTCAGTGATATGATGTGTGGGGGGAGAGTCGTGCAATTGTAAGGCAGAATTTGTCCTGTACCATTGCCAATGCTATAGAGGGTAATAGTGGTCAAATAACAGGCAGTTGAAATAGAATCAATAATTCATTTTGTAATATTGTGGCCAAAGTCTCATCTTCTTCATTTCACTAAGATATTGCCGGTTATGGAGACATCGCCCAATCCTGCTGTATTATGGTTTGAATTAGAGCTTCTTTCCCTAGAGAATGTGGTAAAAATATAAATGTAGTTTTAGATGTGCTATTTTTACTTGGCATGGTCTGTGGGATATCCTCAAAGGTATTTAAAGTGCCAAAAAACCAATAAGACAGGGAGGGATAGGAAAAGGAAAAGACATGTTTAAAAGAAACTGGACCTCTCAAAAGTTCGCCCTACTGAATTACCCCTTGCTTTGTGCACCCAACCATCCCTACCACCAATATAATCTGTACATCTTTCTGAAGTGACCCCAATATAACTTTAATGGCATGTAATTATTTACAATCCATGCCTCCTGGATAGACTATATGTTTCCTGGAGCATAGACCAGAGGAAACCATGCCTATGTTTAATCCCAGGGCTTAGCCTACAGCCTGAAACAGAACAGTTGCTGAAAACACACTTCTGGAATCAATGAAATAAAGTGCAGGATAATGAATCAACTAAAATCACCTGTGAAAGCCTCTTTTGATACTCTCATTTCTCCCTCCATTCCCGTCTGGACTTTGGAGTCCCACTGTGCTCTATTATCTCATCACTCATTTCCCCATTTATGTGTATGTGTTCCCCCATCAGAGTGTGAACTCTTTGAAAACATAGCCTGTCTTAATCCGTCTCATATCCTTAGCACCTAATATACACTCAGTAAACATTTGCAGAGGGAATGAATGAAAAGAATTGCCGTGACAGAGGCGGACTATTGGAGAAGATCTGGAAATTGTTAAGGAGTAGCTAGTGTATCTGGTTGTTGTGTCCAGAAAAGAGGGACTTCTCTTCCCAGAGGAGAAGAGGCGGTTAAAGAAAAAGAGCCTGTGCTTTGAGGGAGAAGGCCTGAGTTCTAATTCCAGCTCTGCCACTTTGGGCAAGTCACTTCTCTTCTCTGAGCTTCAGTTTCCTGCGCTGTAAACCAGGAATGGTTAGGATTAGAGGCAGAGTTTGGCAAGTCCCACCACAGGTCACTGCCATTATCATTACTGTGCTGCGCCTATTATCATTACTTACATTTATTGTTATTAAGAGGTGTAAGATGAGTACAGAGGAAGCGAGAGCTGTTAAATTTAGATTTTGAGTGGTTTTGGAGGAGATAGTCTGGGCATGGAGCAGAGTGTGGGGGAACCTCTAGTAATTACCATGGTGATTATAACCATCAAATATTCAGCACTGCCAGGCACGCCACACACATCAGTTCACTAATTCTACAACAAACTTCAACATCAGAAGCATCTCCCCGCAATGGTCAAAGTGAGGAGACTGAAACTCAGTGCACAACTCTTGATTTTAAGGTCACAGAGTTACTAAGTGGTTCATCTGGGTTCAAACCCAAATCCATCGATTTCAAAGCCTGTGCTCCAGGCTTACCATGTACCTTATTCTAAATAACTGTGTGAACCTAGGATATTCCGGGAATAAAACCCAGATTAGAAACCTGTCAGAGCCTAAACAGTAAGGTAAGCTGGGCTGAGATACCGAGTACAACTACAAGGCTTCATGTGCCAGCTCGTCCTCTCCCTGTGTTTATTTCTCTTACTGTCATTACAGATGTCTTAGCGTTTCAAGCGACTGAGCTTGTGCTGAACTGACGGACTACACTGGGCATGGGAGTTGGCCCTTGGGGAAAAAACCTTTGCCCACCCACATACCTTTAGCAGCAGAAAGTTGCCAGTGGTTTTAGGGAAGCAGCTGCCTTTTACGGGACTGCCCTGGGCCTGTCTTATCACATAAATAAATAATTTCGTTGGTTTGCATTTCCCCAGCCCACATCAGATGTTTGCCTTAGCATACCATACATTCTCCAAACTTGTGCACCCAGAGATGCACCCCAGGCAGGGCTGTTGCAAAGCTTCGACCAGCTGCAGCCTCTTTGACCCTTTCTCCAGTGCACAGAATCATCCTGGTCAAAGACTTCTGTTCAACAAGAGAGCAAATTTAGAACCCAATTCTGAATTCCCATGCCTTATTTGTCAATGTTGTACAAGTCTTCCCTCCTTCAGCCAGATGGTCTTTTTTTTTTTTTTTTTGAGATAGAGTTTCATTATGTTGCCCTCGGTAGAGTGCTGTAGCATCACAGCTCACAGCAACCTTCAACTCTTGGGCTTAAGCAATTCTCTTGCTTCACCTTCCCGAGTAGCTGGGACTATAGGTGCCCACCACAATGCCCAGCTATTTTTGTTGTTGTTGTTGTTGTAGTTGTCATTGTTGTTTGGCAGGCCCAGGCCGGGTTTGAACCTGCCAGGCCCAGTGTATGTGGCTGGTACCCTAGCCCTGAGCTACAGGTGCCAAGCTAGGCCAGATGGTCTTAAATGTGCTCTGACCCTTACAGTTTGCAACAAGTTGCAGAGCTCTTAGCAGTTATTCAATACTTATGCCTTGAATTGAGAGGCTAATTTGAATAAGAGGAGTTTATCTGTACCACCTCTTGGCGTCAATATTAAGTGGCATCAGTATTTGAGAGGGGTTGAGGAACTGTGGCGAGGGCGTGACTTCTTCAAACCCTCTCTGTTTGTATCTATGCCTCCCCAGCATAGAGTTCTCCTGGAAACAAACATAATCGGCCCTGTAGCTCTCCACGACAAGAGGGGCATATGGCAGGGATGGGAATTGGCTTCTCTACAAGAGCTCTTCCAGAGGACCCCATCTATTTACTCAGTAAGTATTTCCTGAGGAAAATGGGAGGAGGAAGGGCATTCCGACGACAGAAAACCATGGGGTAGGTACAGGATTCGGTGAGTAGTGAAATTCACGAGGTAGAACCTGAAAAGAAGGAGGAAACTGATCAAGCAGAGCTTTAAATGTTTGGCAAAAAAAAAATTGGATTTATTTCAACAGGCAAGCAGGAATCAAAGGAAGATTTTGAGCAAATGATGGACATAAACAAAAGTGCTCATTATGAAAACTAATTTGTCAGTAGTGCCTAAATTGGACTGGAATGAAGAATAATTCTATGAAGCAGCCAGCAATGATGGAATGCTTACTCTGCACCCAGCACCATGCCAAAATCATTACATACATTGCCTCATTTAATGAAAAATGATAAATAACATGGTTAAGATTCAGTGCCTGGCCGATGGTGTTTTCCAATTCTCACCATCACCCTATAATTTGAGTAGTATTATTACCTCAGTTTTGCAGATGATGCCTGTGTTAGTCTGTTTTGTTTTCTTTATAACAGGATATATGAAACTAGGTAATTTCGAAAGAAAAGAAACTTTTTTTTTTTTTTTTTTTTTTTTGGCCCAGGGTATGTTTTAACCCGCCACCACCGGAATATGGGGCCAGCGCCCTACCCTTTTGAGCTGCAGGCACTGCCCCAAACTTATTTTTTTTGAGACAGAGTCGCAAGCTGTCACCCTAGGTAGAATGCTGTGGCGTCACAGTTCACAGCAACCTCAAACTCTTGGGCTTAAGTGATTCTCTTGCCTCAGCCTCCTGAATAGCTGGGACTACAGGTGCCTGCCACAGTGCCTGGCTATTTTTGTTGTTGTTGCAGTTGTTAGTTGTCCTGGACTGGGTTTGAACCCGCCACTGATGGTGCATGTGGCTGGTGCCATAACCACTGTGCTATGGGCGCCATGCCTATTTTTTATAATTATAGAGGCTGGGGAGTCCTAGGTCATCTGGTGGGGACTCCTTGCAGAGTCTCCCCACAGTGTAGGGTGTCACACGCAAGGGGGTGGACTGTGCTAAAGTGCTAGTCTGAGGTGTCTCTTTCTCTTCTTATAAAGCTACCATTTCCACCACAATAGCCCATTAATCCATTAACACCCCCCTTTTTGAGACAGAGTCTCACTCTGTTGTCCAGGCTAGAGTGCTATGGCATCAGCCTAGCTGACAGTATCCTCAAACCTCTGGTTTCAAGCTATCCTTCCTCAGCCTCCATATTAGCTAGGAGTACAGGTGCCCATCACAATGCCTAGCTAATTTTTCTATTTTTAGTACAGATGGGGTCTCAGGCTGGTCTCAAACTCCTGAGCTCAAGGGATCCTCCTCTCTTGGCCTCCCAGAGTGATAGAATTACAGGCCTGAGCCACTGTTGCCCACAGTCTATTAACCCATGAATAGATTAATCAGTCCATGAGGGTAGAGTTTTCATTATCCAATCACCTCTTAAAGGTTCTACCTCTTTAATGCTGCCCCCTTCAATATTAAATTTCAACAGGAGGTTTGGAGGAGATAAATATTTAAATTACAGCAATGCCTGAGGTTCAAAGTTAAGTTTATTTTAACCAAGGTCAACAGCTATAAACAGCAAAGCTAAGATTTCATCTCAGATTGGTCTGACTCCAAAGCTGACTCTTCAGATAGGGAAATGACAAGTGACAATTAACTAGGGGACGAAAGGAGAAGGAAAAATGGTCGTACAACTAAATTGTGGATGCATAATAGACAGGACAAGGCAACTGACAAACTTTGAATAGAGAGAGTGCTCAAAGATGACCCCAATTTTTTTTTTTTTTGGCCAGGCCTGGGATTGAACCCGCCACCTCCAGCATATAGGGCCAGAGCCCTACTCCTTTGAGCCACACAGGTGCCACCCAATAAGCCAATGTTTTAAGCATAGGTAATTGACAAAAATGTGGCACCATATCAACAGTCAAGAACACAGGAGGCAGGGTAAATTAAAGTGACTCTGAATATGTTGACTTGGATGTGTTGATGGCATAACCAAGTAGAGATATATTGCAAACATTTAGAAAAATTGTATTGACTAGGCACAATGGGTTGTGCCTGTAATCCTAATACTCTGGGAAGCCCAGGTGGGTGGATTCCTTGAATTCTGGAGTTTGAGACCAGCCTAAGCAAGAGCAAGACCCCTTTTCTACTAAAAATAGAAAAGCTAGCTAGGCTTTGTAGCAGGAGCCTGTAGTGTCAGCTACTCAGGAAGCTGAAGCAAGAGGATCACTTGATCCCAGGAGTTTGAGTTTGCTATGAACTGTGATACCAGGGCACTCTATCCTGGGACAACAGAGTGAGACTCTGTATATTAAAAAAAAAAATTTATACTCTGTTCCTTACTTTTAGCAATCTGATATCATTTGGATATTCAAGCCTCTAAGCCTCAGGTTGAAATTTGATCCACCATGTTGGATGTGAGGCCTAGTGGGACATGTTTAGGTCACGGAAGCAGATCCTTAACTGATGGCTTAGTGCCATCCTCAAGGTAATGAGCTCCACTCTACTAGTTTCCCCAAGAGCTGGTTGTTAAAAGGAGCCTAGACCCTTCCCTGCTCTTGCTTCCACTCTCACCACTTGATCGCTGCACACAGCAGTGCCCTTTCACCTCCTGCCATGAGTGGAGACAGCTTGAGGCCCTCACCAAATTCAGATGCTGGTGTCATGCTTCTCATACAGCTACAGAACCAAGAGGCAAATAAACCTCTTTTTTTTTTTTTAAATAAAGTATCCAGCCTCAGGTATTCCTTTATAGCAACACTGAGTGGACTGAGATGCAACCCTTGTATCCATCAACAAATAAATGAATAAGCTAAATGTGGGATACCCATAACATGGAATATTATTCAGTTTATAAAAGGAAGGAAATTCTGGCATATGCTACAACATAAATGAACTTTGAAGATATTAACACTGAGTGAAATAAGCCAGTCACAGAGAGACAAATGCTGTATGATGCCTTTTATTTAAGGTAATTAGAGTAGCTGAACTCACAGAGACAGAAAATAGAATCGTGGATGCAAAGGGCTGGGGAGGGGGAACAGGGGGAGTTATTTACTCGGTATAGTGATTCAGTTGTTGCAAGATGAAGCATTATGGAGATGGATGTATATATTTAATATGGATGTATTTTTTTTTTTTTTTTTTTTTTTGCTGGGGCTGGGTTTGAACCCACCCCTCTGGCATATGGGGCTGGCGCCCTACTCCTTTGAGCCACAGGCACCGCCCAAATATGAGTGCATTTAATACCACTGAGCTGTACATTTAAAAATGGTTAAGACAATAAATGTATATTATGTATATTTTACCACAATAAAAAATCAGAAAAAAAAGAGAATAAGAAAGTAAGTCACACAGTAGGAAAAAAATATCTGCAAATGGTAGATCTGATAAAGAAATGCTATCCAAAGTATACAAAAAGGCTGGTCATGGTGGCTCACGCCTGTAATCCTAGCACTACAGGTGGCCAAGGCAGGCGGATCGCTTGAGCTCACAAGTATGAGACGAGCTTGACCAAGAGTGAGACCTCCTCTCTATTAAAAATGAGAAACTGAGGCAAGATGGCTTGAGCCCAAGAGTTTGAGGTTGCTATGAGCTGTGATGCCAAAGCTTGGTAGCAAGGGCGACAAAGTGAGACTCTATCTCAAAAAATAAATAAAATATATTTAAAAACCTTTTAAAACAGAATAAGAAAACAACCTGATTCTTAGAATAGGCCAAAGACCTGTATAGTCACTTCATCGAAAAAGATATACAGATTTCAAATAAGTATATAAAAAGTGCCCAATGTTACATGTCATGAGGGAAGTTCAGACTAAAACAGCAATGAGATTACTATACAGTTTCTAGAGTAGCCAAAATCTGGAAAATAGGCACCACCAAACGCTGGGGAGGGTGTGGATCAGGAGGAGCCCTTGTTCATTGCTTGTGCGAATGTGAAATGGTACAGGCACTTCAGAAGATAGTTAGGGCTTTTTTTTAAAACAAAACTAAACAAACTCTTACCATATGATTCAGCAATTGTGCTCCTTGGTATTTACTCAGAGGGAAAACATATCCACACAAAAACCCACACACGAATGTTTATAAAAGCTTTATTCATAATTGCCAAAATCTGGATGCCACGATGTCCTTAAGTCGATGAATGGATAAAATGTGGCACATCTGAACAATGGAATATTATTCAGTGCTAAAAAGAAATGAGCTGTCAAGCCATGAAAAGATACAGAGCAGGGTTTTTCAGCTTTTTTTATCTCACTGCACACGTGAACCTACAGGTCAACTTCCCACAGCACACAAATTAGATTGATCAGAAAAAAAAGTATTTAAAAAAATAATTTAATTAATGATCTTTAAAATTTTCATGACACACCTAAGATCCTCTCATGGCCACCAGTGTGTCACAGCACCCCAGCTGAAAAATCACTGATCTAGAGGACTCTTAAATGCCTATTACTAAATAAAGTGAACCGGCTTGGTGCCCGTAGCACAACGGTTACGGTGCCAGCCACATACACCAAAGTTGGTGGATTTGAATCTGGCTCCGGCCAGCTAACCAACAATGACAACTGCAACAAAAAATAGCCAGGCGTTGTGGCAGGCACCTGTGGTCGCATCTACTTGGGAGGCTGAAGCAAGAGAATTGCTCAAGCCCAAGAGTTTGAGGTTGCTGTGACCTGTGATACCACAGTGATATAGTGAAACTCTGTCTCAAAAAAATAAATTAAATTAAATAAATAAGTAAGTAAATAAATAAATAAATAAAGGCTACATACTTACATGACATTCTGGAAAAGGCAAGACATTGGAGACAAAAAAAGGATCTGTGGCTGCCAAGGGTCATAGGGGTGGGAGTGATGAATTGGCAAAGCACAGAGGATTTTTAGGGCAGTGAAACTATCCTGTATGGTACTGTAATGGTGAATACATGTCACTGCACATTTGTGAAAACCTACACAATATACACCCTGCATGCACCTTAATGAAAACCGTGGTCTGCAAGCCCCATATACCAAAGGTGGCGGGTTCCAACCCAGCCCCGGCCAAACTGCAACAAAAAATAGTTGGGCACTGTGGTGAGCGCCTGTAGTCCCAGCTACTTGGGAGGTTGAGGCAGGAGAATCGCCTAAGCCCAGGAGTTGGAGGTTGCTGTGAGCTGTGACTCCATAGCACTCTACCAAGGGCAATAAAGTGAGACTTTGTCTCTAAAAAAACAAAAAACAAACAAAAAAACCGCCCGTGGTCTGTGAGTGCCGTGCTAATGTGGGTTTCATCGGTTGGAATAAACCATACCATCTGCTGAGGGATGTTCATGGTGGGGAGGCTATGCCTGTGTGGGGGTAGTAAGTATATGATAAATCCCCATGAACCTAAAACTACTTTAAAAAATAACCTATTTTTAAAATATTTGACATAAAGTTAAATTGACCTATGCGTGTGTGTGTGAGGGTTATAAAATGTGAACACAGGTGTAGATTTGTGTAACTACCACCATCATCAGGATGTAGAATCGTTCCCTCACTCCCAAAGCGCTCTCATACCATCTATTTGTAATCACACTTTCTTCTCCCTACCCCTAACCCTTGCCAAACACTGATCTGGTCTTTATTACTGAAGAATGTCACGTGAGTGGAATCACACAGTATGCAACTTTTAAAGACTGGCTTCTTTCACTCAGCATGCCTTTGAGATTCATCAGAGTTATTTCATGTATCAATGGTGTATTCCTTTTTAATGCATCCTGTGGATGAACCACAGTTTGTCCATTTAACTTGCTGAAGGACATTTGGATTGTTTCCATTTTTGGCAATCACGAACAGACCTGCTATAAATATTCTTGTACAGGTTTTTGTATGAACATCTAGTTTTATTGCTCTGGGGCGATTACCTACGAGCACAATTGCTGGGTCATAGGGTAATTTATGTTTCATTTTATAAGACATTGTCAAACTTTTCCAGAGTGCCTGTACCATTTTGCATTCCCACTAGCAATGTATGAGAGTCCCAGGGTAGGAAAGGATCCAAGTACTTCCTATTGCCAATATTTGTACTGTAGCCATTCTAACATGTGTCGTGGTATCTTACAGAAGTTTTAATTTGTATTTTCCTAATGGCTAATGATGCTGGACATTCTTATTGCTTTGTACATCCTCTTTGGTCAAGTGTCTAAATCTTTTACTCATTTTTTTGACTGGGGTGTTTACTTTCTTATTGCCAAGTTTTAAGAGTTCTTTACATATTTCCATTCAAGTCCTTATGTTTTTATGTGATTTGCCAATATTTTCTTCCAGTCTGTAGCTTTTCATTCCTCTTACTTGTGTATTTTGTAGCAGTTTTTAAAACTTTGCTAAAGTCCGGTGTATCCATTTTTTTCTTAGATGGGTCATGCTTTTCTTACCATGTCTTACAACTTTTGCCCAATTCCAGGTCATGAAGATCGTCTCCTGTTTTCTTCTAAAAGTTTTGTAGATTATGTTTAAATCCATGATCCATTCTGAAGATTAAATTTTGTAAGGTTTAGATTGAGGTTTGTTTTTCCATATATGGATGTCCAATTGTTCCAGCACAATTTTTTTTTAAAAAGACAATCCTTTCTCAGGTGAATTGTCGTCACACCTTTGTATAACATAAATTGGCCATATTTGTGTGTGTCTATTTCCACACTCTTTATTCTGTTTCATTGATCTATGTGTTTCTTCTGTTTCTGATACCACAATGTTTTGATTACTGTAGCTTTGTAGTGAGTCTTAAAAATCAGGTAGTGTGGTTCCTCCAACTTTATTCTTCTTTTTCAGAATTGTCTTAGCTATTCTAGTTCTTTTGCCTTTCTCTCTAAACTTTAGAATCAGCTTCTCTATGTCTACCATAATCTGTTAGAGTTTTGATTAGCACTGAGTTAAATTTATCAACTCGTAGAGAATAGAATGTAGACTCCTATGGAGTTTTTCAAACCCTGATAATGGTATGTTTTTCAATTTATTTAAGTCTTCTTTGATTTCTCTCTTCAACGTTTTAGACTTTTCAGTATACAGATCCTGGGTAATTTTTAAGAGATTTATATAAAATATTTATATGAAATAAAAATCCATGCTATTGGTTTTTTGAATTTTGGTTTCCAATTTTTATTGCTAGTATATAGAAATATGAGTAATTTTCACATGTTGCCTTACATCCTGCAACCTTAATGCACTCAGTTCTGAGGGTGTGCGTGTGTGTACCTGTATGTGAGTCCTTGGACTTTCCACATAAACAGTGTCATATGTGAACAGAGACAGTTTTATATCTTCTTTTCCAAACCACGTGCCTTTTATTTCTTTTTTTAAAATCACAAATAGGTGTCAAATCTGTCAAATGCTTTTTTTTTAATGAATCATATACACAGTAAAAGTCAAATGCTTTTTATACATCTATTGCTGTAGGGTTTTTTTTCTTTAAACGGCAAATATGGGGGGTTACATTGATTCATTGTCAAATACGGAATAAGCCTCTGCATTCACCAGACAAACCCCACTTGGGCAGGGGGTTTTATTCTTTTTAAAAATATATTGTTGGATTTGAGCTTCTAATATTCCGTTGAGGATTTTTGTGTCTGATTACTGGTCTGTAGTTTTCTCTCCTTGTAATTTCTTTTTTCTGGGTTTGGTATAATGATATCCTAGTCATTTATTTCTCAAAGGATGAAACTTCAGTGACAAGAATTCTGCAAATATCGCATGAGAGACACTTCCTGGTAGCATTTGCTGGTCTGTGAGTTGCACATAATTGTGTTTTGCTCCTGAATCTAAAATGCAGATGATAGTCATATCATTCTCAGCGATACTGACTTTTGTAGTCTCACTAGCTTATCAGAGTTGTTAAAACTGTTCTTTCCTGCTGACACATTTTTAGTGATTGATGCAACAAATGTTCCTATTTTCCTGCAGCTGCACCACCACTTTTTCTTCTTGTTTTACAGCTACCCCCAAAATGGGACACAGTCTACCCACCAAGAGCTCTATGGAGCTCACAACCGTGGAGATTTTTAGAGAGATTAGAGCATTTCTGTCCTTCCAGAAAAGCACAAATAGTTCAGACCTCTAGGTAAACATGGCCTTTGGCTGGTAGACTGTCCATGGGAGGCCTGTGGTCATTCGGGGAAAGGCTGCAGTGTGAAGACAGACAAAAGAGGAAATGTTTACAGCCCCTCTGTAAGTGGTGGGAGGAATAGATGAGCACTTAGTTATTCATTCGTCTTGTTTCTTTAAAAAAAATTTTTTTTAACTTTGTTCTTAAGTGTTAAATCAGTGGTTCTCCACCTTCCTAATGCTGCAGCCCTTTAATACTTTTAATTTTTAAAAGTTAAAAAACAATTTTAACTTTTTTCTTAAGTATTAAATCAGTGGTTCTCAACCTTCCTAATGCCACAGCCCTTTAATGGAATAGAATGGTAAATAAGTAAATAATAAATACATCAGCCCCGCAGCTGGGCTTGGCTCACATGGAAGGTTTGGGCAATAGCTATGGGCAAGTAGGCCAGCAGCTGGAGTGCCACTGGGTGAGATGGAGGTAGCTATGGTGTGAAAGAGGAATTTGTAGGTCTGCCGTGAGACACCAAGAAGAGAGCCTGCCAGAGGGAAATTTTATATGAAGTATAATGTGACCACTTCCCTGGAGCCAGAGTTATCCAGGCCATGACTAAAGCCAAGAGGGAAGCCTGGGGAAGTCCCAGCAGTCTTTATCCAGCAGCTTGATCTTAAGCGTATTATTCCACCAGCCTTTCACTCTCCTGTCCGGATGAATGGGAAGCAAGACAGATGGCTATAACTCCCCGTCTCCTCTGGCATCTACTAGAAAGGTCAAGGACATTAAAAATGCAGTTCAGGAAAGCCTGGAGAAGATGATAGGTGGAAAACCTCAAGATAGAATCTTCAGGCTCGGTGCACAGTGGTTACAGCGCCGGCCACATACACCGAGGCTGGCAGGTTCAAACCCAGCTCGGGCCAGCTAAACAATAACGACAACTGCAACAAGAAAATAGCTGGGCATTGTGGTGGGCACCTGTAGTCCCAGCTACTTGGGAGGCTGAGGCAAGAGAATCACTTAAGCCCAAGAGCTGGAGGTTGCTGTGAGCTGGGATGCTGCAGCACTCTACCGAGGGTGACAAAATGAGACTCTGTCTCAAAAAATAAATAAATAAATAAATAAATAATCTTCACTTTGGGGGCATGGAGTGAAATAATTTAGTAATCCATTCTGTGGTGAAACACTTCCATGAAAACCAAACGTCAAAGGGGGATATGGTGAAACATCACGGCCTAGTGAACAGGGTTCCCTTCATTACTTGCACGGTAGAACGAGATTCCATCCAGGAACACCTGGTGAAACAACAAGTAGCCGTGGTCACCTTTGTCTGGGGTCCAGGATGAATGGGCAGGCAGAGGTTGACGACATCCTTGTGGCTGTCTGCCTGACCATATGCCTTATGACCATCACGCTGGCCAATAATGAGACGGGTGTCATCATGCTCATCCCTGAAATCAGTCAGCACATGACAGCCCTGAACCAGAAGCAGGCAGCTGTGTGTAGCCGCCACGCAGGCCTTGGGGAAAAGACATGTGGGTAAGAGGGCCTGGGTGTGGACTTCTTATAATCGTGGGGCACAAACAAGTCCCGTGGGCCCAGGATGGGTGTGCTTTATGTACAAGGGCTCAGTGAACTTACCCCTCTGTACTGAATCCTGTTTGGAGGTGGACAAGGGCAGAATTTCGGGCCAGGGACAGAGAACACCCCAAATGATTGCCAGCCTTGGGAAGGTTGCTGAGCTGACCCACAATTGTGACACTGTGGGGCCGCATTGAGGGATGTTCAAAGCTACCTGGAGGAGATGCTGCAGGGTGAATCTGATAAAAAGAGGATCCATTGAAATAGCCAGTTTCCAGAAGCCCACTAACTTCCCAACACCTATAACTTCTCCATCCTAGGACCTCAGATTCAAGGCCTCATGGTGTCCAGAAAGTTCTGGACACTGCTGGCCAGTGTGGGCCACAGCAGCCCTGGCCCCAAGGCCTCACCACTCCACTCATAGGAAGCCAGTTGCCAGGGCACTCAGGTGCTTTGCCTTCTGTGCTCGGATGACTGTCTTTTTTCTCCAAGTCTTCATTCTGCCTGGAATTTCTGAGTGCTGGGGAGTGTGTGTGCTCCAGGCCTCCTCCCCTGAATGCGGGTCTGCTTGGTGCACAGACCCCACCAGGAGCCCCTAGGTCCAGGACACCAATGCCCACACAGGCCCGACACCTGGCTGCTGCTGCCCAAGGGCGATGGTTGAAGTGGAAACACTTTAGCTGAGTCTAGTCTCATCTGGGAATTGGAAGAGCCTGTGTCATCAGCAGCCCTTCCTGGAAGGTGGTGTTTTTAATCTGGAAGACAAAATCCAAGTATTTATAACTCATTGGCAGCTAATTACTATCATGAAAATAGGAAACTTGATTTTTTGCTTTGATCACGGCCTCCCAGACGCTTTTGCAGGGAAGAGAGCACCTCTGGGCTCTCCTCCAGCCCTTTCCAAATGTCACCTCGATGGGCTCTGCTACTCTGACCTCACTATGCAGGAACCACTAGCCGGGTGATGGTCTCTTAGCGGCTCACTCTCTGCTTGGTGACGTCTACCCCTCCTCCGCATCCAGATGCTCCCCCGCAGACACTCCCCTGTTCCACCCACCGTCAATCAGGGCTGATTGTCACTATGCTCTTCCCCACCCAGGGTCCCTCACACCTCTCTTGTTTTTCTCCTTGTGGTCATTTACTCGGAATTTCAATTCCAACACCAATGAGTCACTGGGCACCAGAGCTTGTGTGACTCTGGGTCATTCCTGAGGTGGGGAATCAGGTCATCTCTAACTCAGCTTCCATCTTGATTTTATTTTATCCTCACAAGATGTTCTGTGGCATTCTGACACACATCACATTTTGATATTTAAACAGGAGAGATTTTCAGTGGAATAAAATTTTTAACGCATGGTTTTAAGGGACAAGGAACTGTGTCATGATATTGAGGAAGCTATTGTCAGAGATTGACTAATGAAAGGTTTCAGGGCTTAGCAAAAATAAATAGGTGAATATATTAAGATAGTTACAACTCACATGGTGCTTTTTATGTGCCAACTTCTGCTCTAAGAGCTTTATGTACATTAACACTTAACTCTGACAAAACCCTAATGAGGTGGGTACGATTGTTGTTGATTTTAACTAGGAAGCTATCACAAGAAGGACTGCCGGAGTAATAGAGATAGCACCACACGTACTATTAAAAAATCCTTGTATGAGGCTGGGTGCGGGAGCTCATGCTTGTAATCGCAGCACTTTGGGAGGCCAAGGTGGGTGGATTGCCTGAGCTCACAGGTTTGAGATCTGCCTGAGCCAGAGTGAGACCACATCTCTAAAAATAGCCAGGCATTGTGGCAGGTGCCTATAGTCCCTTCTACTCGAGAGACTGAGGCAAGAGGATCCCTTGAGCCCAAGAATTTGAGGTTGTTGTGAGCTGTGATGTCATGGCACTCTACTAAAGGCAACAAAGTAAGACTTTGTCTAAAAATGAAAATCATGAGGGAGGGGGATTGGAGGGACCATTTTTGAGGTCTATCTTACAGGGGTACAAGTGAAACTCTCTAAGAGTAGATTCAGAATGTTTTAAAACTATAACTGAGAAAATGACATGAAGGCTGTGTTGATCAGTTTGATGGAAGTATTTCGGATTGCATGCGAAAACCCCACACTGTACCCCAGAAGTGCATTAATGTACATAGTTACCATTCAATAAAGTTAAGAAAAAAAAGGATGTTGAACTTGAGAGCCCTCATAAAGTAAGGCTAATAAAATGTACTATGGTTAATTATGTGGTACAGTGACTGGCTAATTATAGGCCTTCAATAAATATTAGCCCTGCTTCTCTATCATATTCAATTTGAATTTACATCATGGTCCCTAGAAGGCTTTTATTAAGTTTTTTAAAGAATAAATGCTTCTCTTTTGTGCAGACTGAATCTTTCCTGGGGATTCTTACTGTGACTTAAGAATTTCCATAAAGATGTGTATATCTGTGTGTGTGTGTGTTCATATATGCTTTTCATTGATAGCATCCAAGAAGCATAAAATCACTTATACCTTCAGTCTCTTGATTATACAATGTGGCCATAAAGTTTGCATTTGATTTAAAATTGTGTGCACACAACCTTTATGGCCACCCAGTATAGTCAGCATGTGGGGTTGCAAGATTGTGATTTCTCCCAATCTAAAATTAGGACTGACTGTGGTCAGGGAGGGTATTTCTGAGACTGCTGTTGAATACATAAAACAGGTCTTAAATTCAGACCGCCCTTCCACTAACTGAGAATATTCTCTGAGTACTGAAAATTATTAGAACAAAGGCAGTTTGTCACTTAATTTCTTCATAAGGGAATAAAACTGATACCTGAGGGAGATAGGAGGGGGGGAATGGGTGGAGGGAGGGGGATTGGAGGGACCATTTCTGAGGTTTATCTTACAGGAGTACAAGTGAAACTCTCTAAGAGTAGAATCAGAACGTTTTAAAACAATAACTGAGAAAATGACATGAAGGCTGTGTTGATCAGTTTGATGGAAGTATTTCGGATTGCATGTGAAAACCCCACACTGTACCCTAGAAGTGCAATAATGTACATAGTTACCACTCAATAAAAAAAAAAGAAAAGAAAAAAAAGAAGTCAGTAGAATAACATAAAGAAATTAATAAATCTTCAAATATAAAAAAAAAGAAATTTCCCTATGTATATTATCGGGCAGAAGTCACACACAAGGCCCTGCTCAGCTGTGAACCAACAGGATTTCCAAACAGATCAGGCGTGGGCTGTGCAGGAAACAGAAGAGTCCAGGATAACTCCCAGGTCTTTGACTAAACAACTGAATGAGGGAAATTACGGTGAATTGAGCTGAGGAGGGTTGAGTAAAGCAGACGGGGGTGGAAGCACTTGGAGTTCATTTTGGACATGCTGAATTTAGACGTCTCTCAGATGTTAAAACGAGAGATAATATGTAGACAGTTCGATGGTGGAGCTTAGGACAGAGGTCTGGACTGGAAATATAAAGCTAGGAATCATTAACATGGATGTTTTTAGGGTTTCAGAACTGGTATATATTATAAAGATAGCTGCACCTTAAATTATATTTTTCTGACTTCTGAAAGAGATGACGTGGATTTAGAAATAGACAGGAAATTAGTAGTTTATACATAAAATTTATGCAGAATATCAATGGAGAATTTTCTTGATATTCAACCGTAATAACTGAAGATAATGCTACCTTATTTCTTGCACAATTTATTTGAATACTAAGCCTTGTGATTTTTGCAACTGTACAATTCTCTGGAAATGCCTTCCTGACAGTTTTAATGGTTTGTCCTATATTGTGCTTTTCTCCTGATCTTTTAATAGTTCTCAGACACAACAGTAAATCATCAGTTCATGTTTATAAGGATAATTATGCAATTTAAACTCTAGTGGTTTTTCTTTGAATAATCCTTAAAGAATTCTCCATCGTTTTTATAATTACTTTGCAGAAACTATAATTTGATCTTTTATTTGTTTTGAAGTTCACTCCTTTATCAATACAATTAACTGCCACATTTTAACTTCTCAGGAAAATGTCGCTCTGGGTGGTTCCTTTAGTCTATTCATTCCACATCCTAATTTCACCAAATTGTAGTTGATGTTTAAATTGATTATTTAGGTAAAATCATTAGACAATGCTAAAATAATCCAATTAGAAAAACTATCAAGATCCCAGAGTAAAACAATTTTAGATCTTTGTTCTTATCCACACACAAAATTGTTATAAACATTTACAACAATGGGGATTTAGATGAAAACTACTGAATGCCACGGAGCAGCAGAGATTGAGGAAATGATAGAATTTGGAGTGTCTGGGATAGCCCTGAAAGGGCTGACAGAATTTTCTATGCATACATTTACATTTTTATAAGAAAGAGTTAATAAATTTTTCCACATTCTCAAAAGGTTTCATGACCCCCAAAAGTTAAACTCTGTGGAAGGAAATATATTCCCTAATACATACCAAGGCTACTCATGTTCGGTGCCTGCCTTGCATTTTCTACACCCTCCTACATGCCCTCTATCTCCACATGTCAATCTCTTTGCAATTTCCTAATGTTCAAATGTCAGTGTCTTCAAAAAGCCTTCTCTGGCTTTCCCAGGTCTGGCTAGACAGATGCCTCTTCTCTGATCTCTTTTAACACAAGCATGTTCCATTTGCTCTACCAGAAGCAACCTTCTGCCTCCTTACTCCACCTGCTGGCTAAGTCCACTCTCCTTTCTTGAATGCCCGCATTACTCATCCTTAACTATTCCTGCACCCTGAGGCTGGCTACATGTTCCCTCTCTGTGTTCCCATAGTATCGGGGAGCATAATTCATACGATACCACCACCACCATTTGTTAACGTCTTTGTCTCATCCCATCAGTATGCAAGCCTCCTGAGACTAAGTTTCACTTATCTCTGCATCTTTAAGTGCTTATCCCAGCTCCTGATACTGAAAATAATTTATTGAGTGAAGAATGAATGAAAAGAAGAATATTATCCCAGCCTTAGGAGAATAAAAGAGCATTGGATTACTAAATCTGGACATGCACTCGCATGTCAGCTTACAGCCAATACACAGAGGGAATTACCCAGAAATTAAATGTGCAAATTCAACATTGTATCTTTCTTCTGTTTCTCTATTAAACAAGTAAGTACACAGTATGGAAGATTTTTAAGTTGACTTCAGAATTAGTGAATCTATGAGAAATCCTCCTAGTCTACCTGTGGGTTAATGAAAGAACCTTTCTGAAATGTAAGGGAAGGGAAGGGGAGGTGGGAGGATGGGTGGTGATAGGGTGATGGGTGGGCTCATGCCTATGGTTCATCCTACAAGGTAC